>JAVTVY010044492.1:0-21934 GCA_036873755.1 Hanleya hanleyi | reverse complement strand
CCCATTATATGTAACGGGTAGAGCCAGAGAGAGTACGAAACGGAAATATTTAAGCTATTCTCTCGTTTCGATGTGATGTTCATGAGATAACCAATACGTGAAGCAATAGGAAATCCTATCTGTGCAAAATCTGACAAGACCAAAATGGCATTTAGTGATAGTGTACATGTTTGAAAGCAACAAAAAAGGTAGATTAAAGACTTGCATTCCAAGTGGAGTGTCCAGTTTACGAAATGAACTTTATTGAGCATTTTGTATTCTTTCTCCAGGTAAGATTATTTGGTGAATAAATATTTGTTAGCTTATGATTCAGGACAGATCGAGTCTCTGTCCAAGAGTCATCAGAACCACAGGGGCTCGTTACCGTTGTTAATTGGTTAATTAGGTTGATTATTTCCACTGCATTCGTCCACGGAGTTGACCAGACAATGACCCACTTAAATCAGCCACCACGGCATGTAATGCGACGTCAAATTTACCTCAGCTGCAATCTCGTGAAGCAAAGGTACTTTCCAACGTTAGCTATCAATGTGACCGTTCCGCTGTATGCATTTCACCATGAAGACCACTGTAATGGACAAGAGCAGAATTCTTCCGAACAAATTCTTTATAGCGATGGAATGAACATTCGATATCCTTTATCATTCTAACAGTAATATGCTAATGTTGAACGTTAACGTTGTTGTAAGAACCGTAATAATAGCGTAGAGAGTAAACTGTTGTCGGTATCAAACGTATGGCGCCTGAACGTGGATAGCCTGCATGACCCATTTCCTTGATCGTTTTTTTTTTTTTTTTGTTGCTGTCTGCGTTTTGTTACAGCAGAATGCAGGTTTACTGCATTTCGGAATCGTTCCGTCACGCTGCTAACAACTAACAACTAACTGGTACACAAAACTGCACGCTTAAAACTAATGTGCTGAAACTTACTCGTAAAGTGTTGAAATAACCATTTAAGTGTGTCCACAGGGACAGTCCGACTGCTCTTTAAGTGTTCTCCCTGTGGACACACTCAAAGGGTTATTTCAACACTTTACGAGTAAGTTTCAACACTTTAGTTTTAAGCGTGTAGACTATTTCGCCGCATAGTCACTGAAAATATTCTCGGTTGAAAACGAGAGAAGTAAATACTTTGTTTACGGCTCCCTGTTGTCTGACATAACCTTTTGACTTGATACTTACTGTGGAATGCAATATATGCCATACAGGGATTCCAGCGAAATAGATATTCTTCAGTTCACACCTGTTTGTACTCTCGAGTACCCCTCTGTGCAGCCTGAGAGAATTGTTTCTGTGCTTTCTATAATATCCGCTAAATGTAAGCTCGTGATGTTACTACTGGTGGGATTCTCTTTACACATGCAGTTGGCGATAAGTCAAGATGAGTCCATGTCAAGCAATTTGAGGGAACAGATTTATTGTGTCACATCATTGTAAAAAATATTTTCTAGCATTTTTTCTCAAAACTTCTTAGTTAAGAACTTAAATTTTGCATTTCTTAAGACAGTGCAGTACATCAGAAGACAACTGAGTGGAACTACACAAAGATAGATAGATTGGAGGACATTTTGTCAGCCCTCGAACATTGCAAAAAGAATATTAATTTTCTCAAAATCGGTGAATACATTTTTTCGCGTCCAAGAAAATGCAACGATGGGAGACTCATAAGAAATATAATACCGAATTTTTAATATTAAAAAGAAAAGATAGCAATATTAAGAAAATTCAGAATTATATTTCAAGTTTCTCATCCTTAAATTTTCTTGGATGAGAAAAAAAAAATACGTTTCTATCTATTTGGAGAAAATTAACCTTGTTTTTAAACCAAGTTCTTCAATATATATATATATATATATTTTTTTTTCAATATTCAAGTTCTTCAATATGTTTATTCCTGTGTAGCTACACTCATTTTTCTTCTCATGAAATTGACAAAATATAAATTCTCTATGTAAGAAAGGAGATGGTACGATAAGGCGGGATTTTGGCCTATACGTGGTGCGGATGAAATCGCGAAAAATAATATGTCCTAAAATAATTGTGTTTATTGTAACGGCAAAAGAAAGTACATGTACACAATATGTGGAGTTTTAGCTCGATTGCCTTATAATTTTTGTTATGACATGGAAGTGAAATCCGTAGCATGTGCTATTTCGTGAAAAAAAGGGACAAAATCGAGTCATTCAAACACACATTTAGACACTGTTGGACCAAAACGGCATTTAACCTGGTGATGTGCGGTGGCATTATATCTCCATTGCTGGAAAATCTGTTTTTCTTATCCTTGAGCTAGGGGGCTGAAACTTACCACACTATACCCTTGGGTCAAGCTCCACGGGAAAATGTAGAAAACTCCAAGATGGCGGCCATGATGCCAGTGATATCATTTTCAAAAAAGGCATTTTTTTGTCAGATTTTTGTCAGATTTTTTAATTATGTTGTTTTGTTTTGTTTTTTCGCAAAAACTGCATGTAAATTAGTAAATAATCATCTGATTAGTATCTGGAAAATAGCTTCTGCCCACTTTTCCTCGCAGAAAAGCTGAAATTTTGAAAGTGATAGTAAACCCTCCGAAGAAGTGAAGGTGAAATGAAAGACAAATTTGAACTGTATCCAAATATATTTTTACTTCATTTATGCGATTTTTTCTAACCGGGTAAAAAGTACTTAACTTTTGTATGGTAACTCATAAGTACCAGGTCAATTTGAATCTTGCATTTAATTTCTTCGATTTTGGTGAAACATGCACATTGGAACAGTGGGTCTGTGTTGAAACTCAAAGTATACACACCCTAAGTTTGAGTCAAGTATTAGAAAGTGCATACAACGTTTGAAATATAAGTATTAAGGTAGTGTGACGTCACTGGACCTAAATATGATTGCAACAATCCACCATAGAATACTATGCTTTACTTGCTGTTTACTCTGTGTAATAAAATCGTAAAAAATTACAATAAATATTTTCCCACACTGTTTGCAATGGTCTTTCATTTGATGGAAACTTTACTTGCGGGTTTACGATCACTTTAAGAAAAATGACGAAAACATCACCCTTCTGTTACCCCAAATGGTCGCCATTTTGAATTTACCCATGATCCTATGCACGAGGAGGGGGGTATGCAAATAGGCTCAGAATGATCCCAATATGATAACCTACAAAGTCGCGGAGTGTCAGCTCTCAATTTTTTTGTCGCTCCGGAGGGTAGAAATTTTGATAAGGGGAATGACCGCCCCCTCCCCCTGCCCATCACGCCCTGGTATGGTTAACATGGCTAGCTTCTTAAAAGATTGTCGGTTATCTAAAGTATATTAGTGAAATTACCGCTTGTTACAAACAGCTACAAACTTGTAACATGTTGCACAGAGCATTTAGAACTGACGACCCACCATGAGTTTTAAGTTGAGTTCAAGTTCTATCTGTTAAACTAAACGCTACTCTTTCGAAAATTAATAAATAAGTTTTCATAGGGGTTAGTGTGGGAAAGTTTATATTTTAGGGCAAGGGCGAAGCCCGCGCCTTGAAATTTATCAACTTTCCCACACTAACTGTGCGTAAAATAACCATTGAGCACGCCTATAAAAAACGTTATTTCTATTCTATTGCACCACCCAAATTGATCATCAACAAAGATTATAATGAAAGGTTGATAACATATTTTAAACTTTGACAAACTTTCTCCCCATTCTTGGAAAAAAAACTCGTCCGCTGATGCTCCCGTCTCGGTTGGCATCGTGCCAATGTCAGTGAACGAGTTTGTGTGGTCTCTCAGATGGGGAGTGATACTGTCAGCTATTTGTGTCGCTTTGTTAATCAATTTCACGATGGAAACAACAGTTTAACTTGAGAAAGAAATTTCATCTTGAAATTTATTTGTTTGTTTTATTCGATTTTTACTTGTATGAAAGCAGAAGTCCCTTTCCTCATCCGATTTATGAAATGGAATCTCCCAATGAACACCTGCAATTGACGCGAGTTGATTTCACATAACCATGCTAAAACGTGTAATAATAAATGCACGGTTAGCTCGGTGTTATTGACACAATGTTATAGAATTCTTGTTTACGACGTTTTGAGAACTCCACGATCGGCTGTGTTGAGTAACCAGTCAAATAACAATTTCATGGGTAATGATGCTGTGTGTATGTTCTCTTTGTTGCTTCCTAATTTGCCAATGTCGAGAACGAATTTATGTCAGTAGACGCTCAGCAAAATATTTTCAGACAACACCTGATATGTTACATTCCTCCGAGACATGGTAAATTCAAGGACTTGCAAATACAATATTCCTAAGCTAGTACGGTCACGGAAAGACATGTCCAGCTGATTAAAGCTTGCTGATCGAATGGTGTCTCCGCCTGTAAAAGGATTCTGATCTCCAAGGTGACCGTCATTGATGTAGAGTAATCCGGATGCCACGATGATGGCATATAGACTTGGAACTGTAAATAATTTATAGTTTACTGGCGCACATTTCCTTGTGTGTGCTCTCAAGGTTTAAACAGTGATAATTTACCATCTTTACCACTTTAATCATCTGACAGGGGAGTTCATTGGTTGACACAAATCTCGGTCACTACTGGGCTTTAAGGGATTTCACAAACTCCCATGCAGCAAGATTAATCGCCCCCACATTTCTTGTCTATTAATCACCGCTGATGATACTTATTTATGTAGACGTGAATCAGAACATCATAATCTCACCAAAGTACATTTACCAGTCCAATCTTAAGCATATTCAATATATTCAATATAAAGTTATTTGATATCACCCTGCTGTAGAGGTGTGTGCCCCTTTGATTACGATTCTAAAACGATGTTTATATTGTTTTCGAGAAAAACAAAACTATCGTTGGCCGTTAACAAGGTGAACTATAATTTTCTGGTATTTCAGGATACAGAGCCCCCCTGCAGACACTTTCGCACACCCCTAGAATCTGTCTTTGTACCGCAAAAATGTTCCGTATAGCGGTGGTAATGTATATATTCGTCGAAAGCGCATTTCTTATGGATTCCAAATATATAAATTTGGTCACTGTAAATCTGTTGGTTGTGAAGATATTCAATAATATTTAAAAATGAACCTTCTTTTTTAAATGGCTATTTTAAAGAAAGTATTCAACTTTTCATAACTTACATCATCATTTCCTGTAGAAGACAACTCCAACAGGAAATCTGTGTCTCGGTTTTGTCAATGTTGGTGTAGTTCTTTTTCTATTGACATTTAATTCAACTTAAAAGTTCAAAACTGTGAGTAGCTCGATTCTGTGAAGAAATATTTCATTAAATGTCAAGAGAATGAGAACTAGGCCAAACTTGATAAACCTGAGACACAGATTTCCTGTTGAAATCGTCTTCTACGGGAAATGATGAAGTAAGTTACGATAAGTTAAATACTTTTTTGAAAATAGCGTTTAAAAATTTAAAATTAAATTTTAAATTAAATTAATTAAATTTATTTTAAATCCAAATATCGTCAGAACATACAGGTATGCAGTGAACAAACTTATATATTTGGAATCCTCAAGGAATGTGCTTTCAAGAAATGTATACATTACCATAGCTGTGTGGCATACTTTTAGCTGTATAAAGACAAGTTCTAGAGGGTGTGTAAAAGTATGTGCAGGAGGGCTCTGTACCCTTAATCATGGTTTCGTTTAGACTTACTGTTGTTTACAAAAACACTTAGACTATACGCTGCTGTGAATTAGGCCCAATAGTGCTGCCTAATTCAGATATAATTTGTGAAACACTTCGGATAATCCTGTCAGTTTTAGGATGTTCCCCCGACGTTGTTTGCCAGAGCAGCCGTATGGCGGGTGTGACGCAGCAGAGCTCTTTAAATCCAACAGTTACACCACATGCTGCTTCTGGCCAAATATTCCCTTGACAGCCTGACGATGTTTCCAGACTGAAATGTATGGAAGCCTCTGTGTAACGTCCTGTATAGTCTTGTCAATAGTAATTTCATTTATTGAAAAGTGAATTTCTTTTCAAAACGTCTTATAGCTATTGAACTGTGCATGGTAAAAGTATTCCCAACGTTGTTTATACATGTCCCATTATGACAATGCTACAAGTTGACTAAGAGATGAGTTCTAGTGTTTGACAGAAGAAGTAACCCCTGTTGTGTACAGTTGCCTCCGGTTTTGACGTCAGTGTTAGTCTTATGTGCCCGCCTACGATGTAATATCGTCTTGAGATGTGATATATAAATTGTGTGTCCTTTAGTGGGTATATGTGAAAAGACGTATCAGACTTCTGACGTACAGAAAGCTTTCCCTAGTACAGTGACGTCGCCAGTTCCGATCCAGTGTCAGTTCCGACCCACTTCCCAAAATATTGCTTCTTGTCATAACCATGATCACGCGAAATCATAAAACATTTGGTGTATTCAAGCAAGTTGATCAACCTCTCAATCATGGTTAAATTATATTATGCATTCACTGATTTTGTTAAGAGACAGCTTTGCAGACCCACTCAATACACACTACTACATCGGTCTAAGTACAAACACCAGGACTCGCCGTTGGTCAAAAACCGTGTCGTCTGCCAACGCTTCCGATCAAAGTTTTGATGTTTTGTTTCTCACATATAATTATCATATGGTACTATGTATCTGTCATAAATTTATTTACTGGGGTGTCTCTCTAAAGGCTACCTGCCCCATTGTTGACATCAACTGACGGACCCAGTTCCGAACCACCATCATCCATGGATGGCCAAGCTGGGTCGTACCATGGCCTGAAAATGTCTTGCGAAAGCAGCGCTCACTACGTAAAATCGTAACTCGAGTGCTGATTAAACATTTCTTCTCTTTAATCTGCTATTCAGAGTTAAAATAAGTAGAAGTACCGTTGATTTATCATCATTTTCGAGTGAGTATACGCTTATTGGCCATCGAAGTTATTTCAATGTCCAATATATCTTGCCAATATGATTAGCTCGACCATATCACTATCACCTCAACCCGCATCCTTTAACGTCAGATGTTCACTTATGAGATTAGGACATTCAAAACGAAATATCCAGCCAGGACCCTACTTTGGCGGAAAATTCATCATGTTGACGATTACATTTGTTTATATCTGGGTCAAAGGTCAATGTCAAAACGAGGCTGGATCGGAACTGGCGACAGTGGGTCGGAACTGACACCTCTCATTAGGAAATGTAATTTTATTTTCCCTGCAGTTCAGTTTATCCCAGCTAAGTTAGTTTGTTAATAAAGGCTATGGACAATTGTACGGCGATCAAGATAATGAATATGCCGATCAAACCCTTTCCTTCTGAAACAGATGCAAATTTCACATTGTTGGATCGGAACTGGTCACTCGTCTGTACTGCTATCTAAACTGAGCTTTAAAGAAATGCTTGATGAACACATATCCCCTGGCCTTGTAAGTATCATCTGAATTCAGACCGATAGATCAATGTCCGATAGAAGAAATCAATGAACACATTTCGTTGAAGATCATGAGATGAGTGGTTTTCAGCTTGCATGGGCAAGTAAATCTTCGGATTTGCCTTATATGTACAAATCTCAAGTATTTTTCGCCACTTCAACAAACCCTTCCCTAATTGCTTTCTGAGCTGAATCGATGTTCTGGTCATTCAGCGTGGTATGGAATTTGGCACGAAAAGTTAGGCATAAGTAGAGCTCACGGGCGGTATATGCGTGTTTCGTACTACACATCCACAGCTAGAACATGTTGAATGTCTTATCTGAAATGCTCAACTCGGCATTAGGATCTGTCTGATCATGTTATGAAATTTGAGGTCTTTAAGACGACAGGGCTTGTGCGCGTGATCTTTAAGATGTTGTAACGCATTAGTCGTCTCAAGACACAGGGATCGTCTTGACAAAACCTGAGCAATAATAGATTCCAAGGTCCGGCTTCTGAGATTTCTCGAAGTCTTGACAAACTCTTTAAATGAGAGAGGATACAATGAAAACGTCTGTTGGATATTAAGCCGATTTATTGTAAATTCATTCCACGCCATTATGAAAGCTGCAGTCTTGTTCCTGGTAACAAAGCCATTATGAAATTTATCTATTTTAGGAATGACCGGCATCATTTGGTAGACAGACTATTCTGTAAACAGTCATTTTTCGGAACTGGAGATAGCAATAACTATTATCGGAAGCATGAGCCTCTGCGGTACCTGATGGTACTGCCATCAGGGAGACCTGGTGTTAAAAGTCTAACTATAATATGCCGTTCATTCCGTTATATACAATGCTAGACATTTACAATGTCAATTTAACCCGACATAGATGTACTCACAGCTTCGGTACAATTATGACAGACAGATCACAGATCTGTCGCATTGTATATTTCATTCGTCAAAACCAAGGTTAAACCATTATACTTACATAAGCGGTTTCTACGTTATCTGTATAAATCTGAACTTACATAATTAATTCTCACAAATAATTGTGTTTACAATAACCGACCTGAAGGGTCATGGAATAGTATTTCGGAAACAGATTTTGTCAAAACACATCATAATACCAAGGTTTGCGTGCACACAGTTACATAAAATTGTTAAATGAAAATCGAAATTTATGCGTTTATATGGTGGTCCAGAATCGACATTTCACATATCATCCGACAATGGAAGATGAATAAATACGAACGAAGATCGTTTATTCATCTCAAAGTATAAACGCAAAATGCCTAAGGCAGCAAGAACAATAACGGAATGTCAAAGAATAGTCCATTATGAATAGCCAAGGCCGTTATCAGAAATATCGGTCGAATACCGGAAACAATTTATTCAATTACCGTAGTCCATATTCATTGCGTAAAGTCATAAGCCCATATTTACTATCAGTTCAATGAAAGTATTCTAGGTATGTGAGACACGTGCCAGTCACTGACAAGTGTGGACATGTCAAAACAATGTGCTCAAAACACAATATCAAAACAATTGCTGGAAAATTCTTCTAGTAGCTTCAAATCCAATATAGGTTACCAACAGATTACATGTTCATGAAAATCAAAACATAATGTCAAAACTCCAACCTACATGCAAGATAATGTCAATCAGAACAAACAGAAGCAAATTATTTCGAAACAGAATTAATATACCAGTTCAGTGCAAGAAAAATCATACCAATTCAGTGCAAGAGAAATCATTATGAAAGCTAGAAGCTTATGGTTGACATGGACACAATAACACAATATGTATGTGTTAATTGAAACCAATTTGTCATCCAATATCTTAGACTTATATCTGAGGATCCAAACAACAATACAAAAAAAAACAAATAACCAAATATATCCAGGCTTCTATGGCCTGATCGGGAATTGTGGGGGCACATCAGCCAACACCCACCGGGCTTCACACAACCTATTCCAAGCATTCATGTGCTACAAACACTAGTACGTACATGTACTCAGTGTATACGCGATAATCTTAGTTTCATTTAGCTCAAATTACGTTAAGTGTTTAGCTCACCAGCTACACTAGCTATTATGGAAACTGATCGCGACAAATATCCTAACAAAAAAAAATCATTGTAGATCCACATCACAAGATTCTAATACAAACTTCAAAGGCTAGATTTATCAATCTGCAAATCACTAAATTTATCAGTTGCAAAGGTTCATTCAATCTATCGGTATTATCATTGATTTATCAACTTCACTGGGCATGCGCATTATCAATAATTAACAAAACGTGCACAATATACGAAAGATGTCAAAAGTTCATATAAGGTATTACCATAGCACATATAACATGATTGTTCAATACATGTTACCAACCTGTTTGGGGATTCAGTCCAAAATGTCCCAAGAAAGTTATAAGAGTACAATGTCTTAGAGTTCGTTAGGGCATGACCCATTCCTGTAAATTACACACTGTTCATCACACGCACTATTGTCAATCAGTGGGAACTCCACAACGTGAGACAGAAAGTTCAGGGAAGTCCAGGCAGAGAATATATCACAACACAGTTATTTTTTTCAATCACTACGGCCATTTACAAGGCTCTGTTAAATGAAACGAATCAAACTGTACCTGTAGATATTGTTCCACGGAATGGACTCGTTCCAGAGGTTTCTGGCACACGCTGTCACGTCACCAATGAAGAGGAGAAACATGTCGCTGTTATAGGAAGGAACAGTGTTTGGGTCGAAATTTTATCACTGAGATGGACATCACTCACGGCAGTTGTGGACAGCAATTTGGAATTCCTTCCGGTCAGAATTACAAGGCAGTTCAAGGAGGCGTTGAACAGGGTCGTACATTTCACAATGATCAAGAAACAAGGGCACCAAATGTTTTCGTCAGTCACCGTCCCCGTCTGGGTGATTCAATTACCGTCTGCAATACCGCAGTAGGTTCAAACAGGAAGGAAGGTCAGTAGTAGTATAAGAGCATTTGAGCGCTAATTGACCTCAGAAATTTGCATATGACCTCTGTGCCGTCACGCGACAGCCAATCAGAAGCGAGTATTCTGTCACATGGGGTCATTGTGGTGGGGTGGTGGATGGTGGGTTTAAGATGGCGGTTGTGGTGGGGTGGTGGATGGTGGGTTTAAGATGGCGGTTGTAGTGGGGTGGTGGATGGTTGTTTAAGATGGCGGTTGTGGTGGGGTGGTGCATGGTGGGTTTAAGATGGCGGTTGTGGTGGGGTGGTGGATGGTGGGTTTAAGATGGCGGTTGTGGTGGGGTGGTGGATGGTGGGTTTAAGATGGCGGTTGTGGTGGGGTGGTGGATGGTGGATTTAAGATGGCGGTTGTGGTGGGATGGTGGATGGTGGGTTTAAGATGGCGGTTGTGGTGGGGTGGTGGATGGTAGGTTTAAGATGGTGGATTGTAGAAAAACGTATAAAAGCAGGCGATTTTTAGGGGTGGGGTGTATTCATTGCACTACCCTGCGGAGTACTCTGACTTACCTGACCTGACCAGCCTGCCTGCCTGCCTGCCTGCCTGTCTGCTTCACCTCTAGTCAGCCAGCCAGCCTGCTTGCCTGTTTGTATGAGCTGTGGAGAACCTTTTACTTTTTTTAATTTTACGAGTGCAAATTCAGGAGACTTTTACACCGTAGCAGTTGCTCATCAGCCTGAGCCCATAGTCATGGAGTCATCATCATTTTTAGTGAAGCTTCGAAAGTACCGTGTTCGCCTCATTGATGAAATGCAGCATGTGGCCGAATTATGTGATTTGCTTATGGAGGAAAACATACTTCTGAAACAGCGTGTCGAAGATATCATGGCTGAGAAAACCACTTCAGCACAAAACAGAGCCCTCATCGATGGTCTAGTGCGCTCTACCCCCTATGCATTTCTAGCCTTCGTGGAGGGGATGAAGAAGACGGGAAATGAAGAACTAGCAGATCTACTTCAAGCCGACGTTATACAAGATGATGATATCTTAGTCATGGATATTACCGAAGAGCGTACAGCTAGCAAACGTACGCAACCAGCGTCTGGTGTACCTGCCAAACGCGCTGTACAACCCAAACAGCCCCGACTAAAACCTTTACAAATACCTGAGTCAGTTCTTCAGCCAGTATCCCAGCAAGTGCCTGTGAAAGAAGAAGAAGAACAAGAAAAGGTGCAACTTCCTATGTCTGTGCAGGATATCAATAACATTATCCAGCAGGCCAACCAGGCAGCCCACACGGACATTTGGGAGCTCTCAGCCTATTTAACTGTGAGTGTCAAAGACGAAGAGGTGCATTTTAACGCACCGGCCTATAACGACAGACCCGCTAGGCATATTGCCTTGACCTTCGACACCTGGCAAAAACTAGAGACCCTTCATTACGCCATCGATGCGGTTATTCGCGACCAGGGAGGTAACGAAGCGAAATTTTATGTGGGTGACGACATCTTTGTCAGCTGTGCCTATTTCAACGACCAGCTCCTGGTGCATATCCGTAAATGGAAAATGAGGTTAGATACGCAAGAGCGTGTTCCTTGTCCTCAGGGTGTCACCTTGAAAATAACGGCGTGGCGGAAGCTGCAGAGTCTCACAGCCCCAATTCGTCAAGCCCTGGCTTATCAGGTGTCTCACTATATTTATAAGAAGTACATCGACACAGTCCTGGATCTTATCAGACCTCGCATTCGACACTTGCGTATCCAAGCATGTGCAGGCTGTGACAACAACAGTCCGATAAACATGCATACGTGTGTGGACAATAGTGTACTCTCATACGCACTGATCACTGAGGCACTACAGGCCGTGACCGAGGAGCAAATTGCCCTGGCATTGGAAGCTGCCCTGCCCTCCCAGAATTCCACGTGAAGAGATTGCTACCTATATCTACGTGCACCAGGGGCGGAAAGACGATGATGAGTTCAAACAAGTCTTGTTGCAGAACTATTGAACAAGTGTTGAAAAACATTTACCGTATTCCTACACGTTCATTGAAGTGGCTTGAGAGCGTATAATTGTATTAAAAATTCAATACTCAGAGTTTTTACTGTTAATTGTATTAAAATTCAATGTTCAAACAAGTCTTGTTGCATAACTATTGAACAAGTGTTGAAAAACATTTACCGTATTCCTACACGTTCATTGAAGCGGCTCGAGAGCGTATAATTGTATTAAAAATTCAATACTCAGAGTTTTTACTGTTAATTGTATTAAAATTCAATACTCAGAGTTGAAGACGTTCATTCGACAAAAACAACCCCCCCTCTCTTTTTTCTAGTCCCAAGCCCCTGTGCTGGTTCAATAATTTCAGTCCGTTATGATTCGACAAAAACAATCCCCTCCCCCTCTCTTTTTTCTAGTCCCAAGCCCCTGTGCTGGTTCAATAATTTCAGTCCGTTATGATTCGACAAAAACAACCCCTCCCCCTCTCTTTTTTCTAGTCCCAATCCCCTGTGCTGGTTCAATAATTTCAGTCCGTTATGATTCGACAAAAACAACCCCCTCCCCTCTCTTTTTTCTAGTCCCAAGCCCCTGTGCTGGTTCAATAATTTCAGCCCGTTATGATAACACGTTCATTCTAATTGTGTTAATAAAAATAGTAGAAAATTAAAAAATGGTTGTTAGTGTTCATTCTTTTTTGCAATTGTATTAAAAAAATTTTTTTGCAATTGTATTAAACAAATTTTTTCATAGGGGGAATGATGGGAGCTGGTGTTATTTTTTTGGGTGCTTTTTGAGTTAGAAGTTTTCCCTTTCGGAAAGATGGGGTGGCTCTTTAGGAGCGGTAAATTCTCTTTACCCCGGCTACCTGCTTCCTACACACGGGACACTTGATCTTTAAATGCTGTTCGTCCGTTTCAGCGCAGTGGCACATGTCCCCTATACATGTTAGCGTCACCCAGCATTCTTCACATAGGCATAAATGCCCGCACGGAAATAGGGCGTACAGGCTTTCTTCGTCTGTACACACACTGCAGCTTAATTTACTTTGTTCCTTCTGTAGGGCTTCTTCTTGTTTTAAAATCATAACGTCCATTTGATCAATGTCTTGTCTCATGTGATTAATCTGTTCGTTCAGGCGGGTTACCTCGGCCCAAGAGCATGGTGGTGGTAGTGGTGTTGTTGTTGTTGTTGTTGTTTCGGTGGTAGCCGACGTGGTTTCGCAAGCCGACGTCGTTATAATCGGAGTTTGAGTAGCCGTTGTATTTGATGGAGGTCTGTTACTGTTTAACCAGGGGAGTTCTTCTTCCTCTTCAGTTATATCCCCATCTTCTTCTTCCAGCACCACCCTCCTGATTTCTTGGTCTTGTTCTTGACTTCGTTGTCTTATCAACCTCGCATCTTCTTCCATTACCTCCCTCCGCAGCTCTTCCAGTTGTTCTTCACTTCGCCGTATCATCGTTTCGTCGGCAATAACCTGATGAAAGCTTGTAATTATTGCCACTCCACCATTGTTATGTTCATCTCCACTCGTAATCACCTCTCTGTGTTCTCTAGGGTCTCTCGGATCGGTGAATAGTCTTTGTCTTGTACCCATGATTGTAGTTGTGAATAAATGGCAACATACTACACGTTATTTAAAGTCTAATCGTTCTGTGGTGGGGTGGTGGATGGTGGGTTTAATATGGCGGCTGTGGTGGGATGGTGGATGGTGGGTTTAAGATGGCGGCTGTGGTGGGATGGTGGATGGTGGGTTTAAGATGGGGGCTGTGGTGGGATGGTGGATGGTGGGTTTAAGATGGCGGCTGTGGTGGGGTGGTGGATGGTGGGTTTAAGATGGCGGCCTGTGGCAGTGGGTCCAAGATGGTAGTATCTGCTAAAAAATTTTGTGTTTTATTTTCCCAACTTTAAAACGGGTGTCATTTTTTGCAATAAATGTGAGTTCACTGCAGCATGTTTATCGAAAAGAAAAAACTAGGAAATTTTATCCTTGGGGCTACGGTAACACACTCCCCATTTGACACCCATAGCTGTACTCACATTTTGTCCGCACACTGTGTTACCGTAGCCCCAAGGATAAAATTTCCTAGTTTTCTTTCGATAAACCAGCTACAATTTTCAGGGTGACATTATAAGGCTGTGAGCAACATACTTGACGTATTTTACCCAGGAAAACCGATTTATTTCCAGTGTACCGGGTTTTCCACACTACCGCACCATAACGTTACGCGTCTAAAAATCGATAAAATCATTAAAATAGTGGCTTAGTCTATCGCTACCCTGCTAAATTTTTAAATGCTACACCATGAGTTGCCCCAGTTCAACTTGAAATAAAATTTATACGTGCACTCGCATTTATTGCAAAATCACACGCGTTTAAAATTGGAAAAGAAACACAAAAATATTTCTGCAGCGTAATTGTAGACAAAAAAATATAACGATTTCGACGCGGTCCGCGCAATTTTTATAAAAGCCAGCGGGAGCTTGATGCGGAGCACTACAAAACCTTTTGACAGACAAACATAGAACACGTTTACATATTGAAGAAGAAAATGAGCCGCACGGTACCCAAGCTACCATTAACAAAGAAGGCCTCCGGGGGAAAGGACACGATGACGGTAGCGAAGATGTCTACGACCACCACCACCACCACGAACCTCGCCCGACAAAATTACATGGAGAACATCAAAAACCAAGAGAGGAAACAACAACACGAACTGACGGGCGGCTGTACCATCGCACCCGCCAATTTCCTCAAAGACGTGCCCATTTATGAGGACGTGGATGATGGTGTACAACAACACATCTATAAAATGAGACCAGGATACACGTATTTCTCCGTGGGCAATATGTAAGGGAGTAGACAGGAAAACTCCCTCCTGAAGAAAACAGGGTGAAAAAATTGAACTCCAACGGCTCCTTTTCAGGGCCAACCATTACTTTCGAAAGAGAGCTTCTAACTTGGGCACAAATTCAAATCACAGGTCCTACATCACCCCTCTTTATTCTATCTATAGTATTAGCAAAACTGCAACACCAATTAACGGTTCTTTTCAGAAACAATCTCTCACTTACAAACACATAGGTTTTTTTTCTCTCAGTGATTAACATTACAGTCCATTTTTGCCCGAATCATAACGGACTGAAATTATTGAACCAGCACAGGGGCTTGGGACTAGAAAAAAGAGAGGGGGAGGGGGCCAGCACAGGGGCTTGGACTAGAAAGAGAGGGGAGGAGATGTGTTTTTATATGTGTGAGTGTGGGGAGTTGTGAAATTATTGAACCAGCACAGGGGCTTGCACTAGAAAAAAGAGAGGGGGAGTGGGGCCAGCACAGGGGCTTGGACTACGTTACGCGTCTAAAAATCGATAAAATCATTAAAATAGTGGCTTAGTCTATCGCTACCCTGCTAAATTTTTAAATGCTACACCATGAGTTGCCCCAGTTCAACTTGAAATAAAATTTATACGTGCACTCGCATTTATTGCAAAATCACATCCGTTTAAAATTGGAAAAGAAGCACAAAAATATTTCTCCAGCGTAAGTCAAGACCAAAAAAATATAACGATTTCGATGCGGTCCGCGCGTTACACTATAAATAGCGCGCAGTATTTACTGATCCACATTCACAATTATGCCAGTGTCTACTAGACGTGGTATTTGATGAGCCTGATTTCACAGTCATGCAGTCATCCCTGTTGGCTGAAATCATGGATATTGACATACCAGACATCATGACAAATCATGATGATAATCAACTACAACTGCTCGGAGCCATCGATATGGTACATGACGAGCCATGGATCGACCTTATTATAGGAGACTTATTTAAAGACGAACCCCAGCAGCACCTTAATCAAGACCCCCCAGCAGCGACACCGGATCTTACCACAGTCGAATACCAACGTTTTGACCACATCGACCGAGTGCTAGAAGATATGTTGAAACAGCAACAAAGCCTCCAAGCTAAATGAGAAGAAGGAGGACAAGAAGAGGTACAACAACAACAAGAGGGCGAAACGGAAGACGAAACAGAAGGAGAAGAAACAGAAACAGAAACAGAAGGCGAAGGACAAGAAGGCGAAGGACAAGAAGGCGAAGGACAAGAAGGTCAAGGACAAGCAAAAAAGGAGAAGAGGAAAGACTCAAGAAAAAACAGAAAAGACTCAAGGAAAAACAGAACAGACAGAAAAGACAGAAAAGAATTAAGAAAACACAGAAAAGACGGAAGAAGAAATAGGAAGGACACAAGAAAAAACAGGAAAGACGCAAGAAAAAACAGAATAAGAGAGAATACCAGAAAAATAAGCAAAAAAGAAAACGAAGACCTAATCCACTACGCTTCCGCAATAACAACAACAACACTGGCAGCCAACACAGAATGCCAAGCAGCCTCCTATTTACACTGCGTGAAATGCTGTAACAACTTTGCCAAATACGCTATTTTCCCCTGTGGACATCAAGCCTTGTGTGTAGCTTGTATACATCGACATGCCCAAATACCAGAGTGTCGGGACGATTACAAACCCCTAGTGTGTGAATTCATAACCTTGGTATGCCCGGTGTGTACTGTGAGAAGTGTGTGAATTCATAACCTTGGTATGCCCGGTGTGTACTGTGAGAAGACAACGCCACCTGCCCCCAACGATGTAATGCCTTACATATTCCAAAGGTTCTTTTAAGAACCACCCCATCTTTCCGAAAGGGAAAACTTCTAACAAACTGAAAAAGCACAAAAATTAAAAAAATATAACACCAACTCCCGCACACATATAAAAACACCTCTCCTGCCCCTCTTTTTCTAGTCCAAGCCCCTGTGCTGGCAATTGGCGGGTGCGATGGTACAGCCGCCCGTCAGTTCGTGTTGTTGTTTCCTCTCTTGGTTTTTGATGTTCTCCATGTAATTTTGTCGGGTGAGGTTCGTGGTGGTGGTGGTGGTCGTAGACATCTTCGCTACCGTCATCGTGTCCTTTCCCCCGGAGGCCTTCTTTGTTAATGGTAGCTTGGGTACCGTGCGGCTCATTTTCTTCTTCAATATGTAAACGTGTTCTATGTTTGTCTGTCAAAAGGTTTTGTAGTGCTCCGCATCAAGCTCCCGCTGGCTTTTATAAAAATTGCGCGGACCGCGTCGAAATCGTTATATTTTTTTGTCTACAATTACGCTGTAGAAATATTTTTGTGTTTCTTTTCCAATTTTAAACGCGTGTGATTTTGTAATAAATGCGAGTGCACGTATAAATTTTATTTCAAGTTGAACTGGGACAACTCATGGTGTAGCATTTAAAAATTTAGCAGGGTAGCGATAGACTAAGCCACTATTTTAATGATTTTATCGATTTTTACACGCGTAACGTTATGGTGCGGTAGTGTGGAAAACCCGGTACACTGGAAATAAATCGGTTTTCCTGGGTAAAAATACGTCAAGTATGTTGCTCACAGCCTTATAATATCACCCTGAAAATTGTAGCTGGTTTATCGAAAGAAAACTATAGAAAAATAGCCTGCGTTTCAGTGCGCCAGCGTGGAGAGTTGCGAACGATTTTGATTCGCTGTGGATCACGCCATCTACTAGACCCTACATGCCACCAACATCCTTCCTGGGTTAATTTACAACCCACCTATTTTGCACGAAAATGCACAATTCCCAGGTTAAATCATTGCACATAACATTACAGTCCGAATCATAAGTAAAAAAGTCTTTAATCGGGCTAGTCAATCGATGAAAAAATAGCCTCCGTTTCAGCGTACCAGCGTGGGGAGTTGTGAATGATTTTCGTGCGCTGTGGATGACGCCATCTAGCGGAACGCCATCTAGCGGCCGTTACAGGCACTGAGAATGGAATGTCTATCGGCTTGAAGGGGTCATCTGCTAATAACGCCATAGGCCGGTGAAGCATGTGGAGATGATTTCAATGTTGCCTTCGCGCCGCGCTGTGAGCGAATTCTTAATTGTTACAGTCCAGGCACAAATGACACGCAGATGTAGCGTCGCAAATGTTCTGTATATTTATCTTGGCGCGAGCCTACAAAATTGCATTGTAATCTCAATTTAATTATTTTCTAGAAAAGAGGGGTGTTTTTGCATGATTGCAGATATTTGTCACTGTCGTTAACGACCCTGTGCGACATATTACTACTTTTTTACATGTAAAAAGGAATAACATTACACCCCGAATAGGGTTTTTTTTTTTTTTTTACTCACGAGTCATTAGCAAGAATCGATATATACACATTTGCCTGGTCGGTGTTTTGTCATTCACCACTATGGCAGCGCACGGAACGGAGCTCGCCTTCTTCCAACTCACGCCTGAGGTGATCCTCATCGTGTATGACCATGAACTGCAGCTCATCGAAGAACATCCCCGAGAGGTGAAGCTATGTTTAAGCCTACCAGGCTGGACTCTATTGACACGGTTGTTACAGGGAAAAGAGCCCGAAGTCGATTTCATGCACGTGGGAGTCGGTGTTTACCTGCGAAGTGGTAGAGATGATTCTTTTTTTCCCCGGTTAGAACAGTGTGGTGGTACCTGTATCCTACTCCGGCCGGCATTATGGCAGGCGCTGAAAACTATTATCACCGACGTCCACGACGTACTCTACCCTGAGGCGAACTCTGTAGCCACGCGCACTCTTACATCGGACTGTACCCTATTGTTGTACCCCCAACGCGTGGAGCTCATCGATGACGACAGTCGATGTTGGTGTACGTCTGAACCAGCGCGTGTCTCTTTATCCCCGGAAGGCTGGATTACCTTGAAACGCGTGTTATGCGGTAACCTCGACGGGGATAGCATTCACCTGTGTGACGATGTCTACATTTTCCGCGGTCCCTATTTTGCTCGACTCCTCTGTCTCAAGCGAGGTGGTTTTACTCTGGACCCTGATCTATGGACGGCTTTGCAACAAGTAGTCCCCATGGTCGATGAAGTACTCGCTCCACAGGATTCCCTCACAGAATAGTACGACTCATGTCTGTACCCCCTTTACCTGACACTATAAATACCAGGGGTGAGACAGAGTGTGTGTCATTAACCGTTCGACATTTAGAGCAAGCATGTCATCCGACCTACGAGCCATCCTGCCCCTTACACCCCAGGCGGGGTTACACGTCTATGAAGATAAAGTCACCCTGGTGGAAGACTGTGGAGCTATTTGCTGGGCGCCCGCTGACACTCTATCGAATACGGTGACGCTACAGCGTGACGGCTGGACTAAATTTAAACGGGTGTTGAACGATGAGCTCGACGGACACCTCATCCACATAAACAATGCCATCTACGTATACCGTGGGCCTTTCTTCGCACGCCTGGGCCGCTACCAAGACCCTACGCGAAGCTTCACCCTAGACCCCCCTCTGTGGGCAGCCTTGGAGAAAGTAGTGCCTATTGTGGACCAGCTGTTTACACCGGACGAGCGATCATCAGACGAGTTGGCGTGGGCTCGTGCTATGGAGGACGCGCTGGCTGAACCCCATGAAAAACAACATGAACCCGATACAGCCGGGGAAGACGAAAGTACTATATCTATAGGGTCCACAGAGGCTAGAGTGTCAGTGTCACCTGATGAAGCGAACACACCGGACGGGGACCCACAGGCACCCCGATGAGGGGTAGGAAGACGGTGATGAGGGGGACCCGAAAGGGAAAAAAAGGGTCAGCATCTACAGTGAACAAGGTGTTAACCGATTTGTATTACAACCCTACCAGTCCAGCCGCGCATAGCGCTGTGGGAGCGCTCGCTCGAGCTGCCCATTCCCAAGGCATCAGTCGAACTGAAGTTCGAGACTGGTTAAAAGCCCAAGACACTTATAGTTTACATCGAGCAGCCCGACGACATTTTCGCCGTAACCGAGTCATCGTAGGAGGCATAGACGCACAATGGCAGGCTGATTTAGTGGATATGAGTCGATTTGCACCCCACAATGATGGACATCGGTACATGTTGACCTGTATCGATATTTTATCCAAGTATGCCTGGGTACTACCCATTCGCACCAAAACAGGAGAGAATTTAGTACGGGCGTTCCAGCAGATTTTCAAGACGGGGCGCAAACCCCTTTATTTGCAAACAGATGAAGGCACAGAATTTCTCAACCGACCCTTTCAAGCCTTTCTTAAGAAACAGAAGGTATTTTTCTTCCATACGTACAACGAGACCAAAGCCTCTGTGGTGGAACGATTCAATCGCACCTTCAAAGGACGAATGTACAAGTATTTTACCGCCCAAAACACCCGACGGTACATCGATGTACTACCTCAACTGGTTCAGGGGTACAATCGAGCCTATCATCGCAGTATCCAGCGAGCTCCCCTCGATGTGACAGAACGCAACGAACATCAAGTGCGTGGTACGCTGTACTCACCCAGTCCACCACCACCACTCACGTCACCCCGTTACAAACGTGGAGATGTGGTACGGATCAGTAAAGTGAAAGGTCAATTTGAGAAAAGTTACTTGCCCAACTGGAGTGACGAGCACTTTGTCATCGTTCGCCATAAACCGCGACAGCCACACGTCTATCAACTGGAAGATCTACAAGGAGAAACACTGCAAGGCACGTTTTACGAGGCAGAATTACAACCCATAGTGAAAACACCGAAAGACTACTACACGGTGGAAAAGATTTTGAAAACGGAACGTCGACGTGGCATCCCCTATCATTTCGTCAAATGGCAAGGTTGGCCGCGTTCGTTTAATTCCTGGGTGTCAGGCCGTGACATGAAACGCCTATAAATTCTAACCCCTATCACCACCATTCTTCAGTGTAGGGTTGTACCATGGATAGTGCACATCTACCCTTACTGTTACGCATTCGAAAAGCACAAGTGGGTACTGTAGTGTGTGTAGTAGTGCTTCTGGGTACGTTATTTGGAGGCGTGTTCTACGATTTGGCGTACGTGATATCCTGTTTCAACACCCTGCGCTCCACAATTCCACCTCAAGCATCCACCACCACCACTTCGATCACTACGACGCTGCCTACGCCATCCAAGACGTCAAGGTACCGCCACGTATCAACCCAGACACCTACGCCTACCACGTGGCCGACGACGACGTCACCGATCCCATCCATCACGTCACCTAACCGCCACATCCAGCCACCCACGCCTACGACGACGCCCCGTACTACGACGACGCTGCGTACTACTACTACTACTACTACGACTCCACGTGATCCTCCGTCACCCCTGAGAAGCCACCACCCTTCCACTCCATCATCACCACCACCACCTAGTACACCTACCACCTCCACTACGACTCCTACGACGCTAAACACATTTAGAGTGCACGAATCACGTTTACCACGGCAACGGTACCCGATCGACTACGATCCCCGGTGGGATCCACGACAACGGGGGTGGGCCTCTGAACGCCGAGAGCAAATCACCAACTAAAAAAAAAAAAAATATGGATCCTCGGTGGCAGCATCCTTTCACGTGTCTCATCGCTGGACCGACAGGGTCGGGAAAAACACACTTCGTTCAACGTCTCATTCAACACGGGTCAGCCCTCATTTCACCTCCTCTAGCTCGCATCCTGTGGTGTTATGGCGCTTGGCAACCCACGTACGAGGAACTGGCACGTGTCCCGGGACTCACCT
>JAVTVY010044491.1:0-20605 GCA_036873755.1 Hanleya hanleyi | reverse complement strand
CAGATAAGACTTGACACGGGGGACGGACAGACGGTGACGGAAACCACCATCATATTACGTCCGCATTTCGGGCGGGAGTATTAAAACAATCAACAGGGATCAACTAGGATACAAAATTTTGCAAGAACAGTTTACAAATCAATGGCTATGTAGCATGGAAGACATGGCCCTCTCCTCGAAATGTCTAGCAAATGAACAATAGCCAAAATTCGCTTCAATACACTCCATCACAACAAACATGTTAATTTTCTAGCTTCTCAGCAATTAGCTTTCCTCAATTAGTCCAGATCGCCATTACAAATCTAGGTTAACTGGGCATGCACGAAGGCTCACTTGTACAAACTGCCGCATTCTGCCCAGGTTTAAAGTGGGTCATAAATTACTTTTGTTCAGCATAATTATATATCTGGAGCCATTCCTTAGCCCATCTGGTGATAATCCGCGACATTTTTTTAGTAATTAACGTTCTGTCGCACAAAATATCAACTGTTTCCCAACACTCGCCCTATTTCCCCAATGTAAAAAAAATCAGATTTGGTATAAACAGGAAGTTCACGAAAAGCTGCGCAGTTGCAAAAAAATTAAATGGCGATCGAGTCTAAAGAGCATTGCCAAGTTTGGTAAATCTGTGACATGTTACCATATTGACCGTCTGGCCTCAAAATCAACAGGATTGATGTCAACGTAAATCCAGTGAACACGTGTGCACAACCTGAGGCTGGCGAGGAACGAATAGACAAAATTAATCAGTAGCGTAGGAAGATGATTTGACATGTGAGCGGTATGTCCCCCAAAACGATCTAGCAATACTCGCCAAAGACGCGTCACGAGGGGGACGATTTTGAGTCCATTTCTCGTGATCTGTGTCCAGATTGTTGTATCTGATGTTGACCTGCAACCTTTACCTCAATCGGGGTTCCGCTCCCCGTAACGTATAATTTCAAACAGGATTTGACAATTTTTAATGATTTCTGATTTTGAGGTCAAAGAATTAGACCATTTGTCAATGACCTCAATTTGGGTACGCGACAAATTTCCTTCTCCCTGTAGCCTTTCAAAAAATGGCAATTGTTAACGATTTCTTGATTTTGGTGTCACAGCTAGCTTATCCTTAATTTTGGTACATGACACATCGCCTATCCCTAGTGTATTCACTAAAAAAAATGTAACTGTAGATAGAAAACTGTCACCGATATAGACCGGACACGAAGTCACGGACAGACGGTTATTGCAAACTAAGAGTCGGGAATGATCTATTGGAATCTGAGTGTTGTTCTCAATTCTGGACTTGAACAAGCGATAACCATTAATATTGCCTACAAAAGATATATCATTTGAGAAATATAAAAGTTTAAGAAACAATATAACCACGAACAATATTACAACAATGTTGATCACCGATCAGTTCCTTTTTCGCTTTGATGAAGACAGTCTCGAGCAATTCATGGCATTGTTCTTATCCATTCGAGCAAGTCGTGGTCTTACATGTAACCTTGCAACTTTTTGAAAGACCACCAGACACACGTCCCATCTTTCAGAAGTATGTAGACATAACGGTACTACTCCAACGTGTATATCCAAACCCCAAATGCATGTTCAACTGCAAGTTTATTTCCAAGCAGTGTCAAACAGCCTGGCGAACTTATCCTATCTTTGTCACACAACACCGTCTGATAGGACACCGAATTTGAAGACATCCGGAAAACGGCATTTGCAGAGCTGCTGGACAAGTATACGCTGCCCTCCCCGTCGGCTCGAAGGCGGTTCATACCAGCAATATTGTTGTCATTTGAACCGTATACATATTTCAGGTTCTGATCGAACTTGTGAATACTGCCGTTGTCATCGCAGGCTAGTATATTCCCATTCTCACATTCTGTTATGCAAGTTAACGGAATCGTACGGCCTGACGATTTTGTAGTTAGTCCCGTGACTTCTCGAAAATTACAATCTATCCAAAGAAGAAGCGTCGAACTGTCTCGCCTTGGGCATATACAAGCATCATAAAAACATGAACCCAGGTTACGAATTGTGAACGTGTTAGCGATTCTGTCATAAATTACAAGTCTGCCAATGCGAGATTCCGCATCATCAGAAGTCGTTAAGACAAAAAGAGTGTCTCCGTCGATCGCAACATCAGTCGCGTTTCCGCAGACCTTTCCCACCCCAAGCGCGGACGATATATTCTCCCAGCCGGTATGTGAATAGTGATATAACTTGCCCTCGCAGCAAGCATATAGACTCCCATCTTCTGACAGGGCTAACCCACTGCATCTTTTGTCGAGAGGGATTGGAATCTTTTTGACAGATTTGAAGTTAAAGGCTTTCTTCCTTTGTTTCATAGTGGTTGGCATCTTTGCGATTCCCAAACACTTTTTGCAGTCCGACAGGAGTCGCGCCAGAAGCTTGAAGTTGTCAGATGCGTACTGATCAAGCGACAGATTTTTCAGATGGTCGGATAGTGTACTGGTATCCTCCTCTCGTAGACTCTCAATATGCTCGTTTGTCATTTTGAAGGAGTCCAGAAGTTCCACGTCAGCGGCTCTCTCCATGGCAGTAGTCAGGTACTCCTTGTAGCCGGAGAGCTGGGCTAGCCTCGTTCTTCCTTCTTCCAAATCCTTTCCGCTTTGTTTCAGAAGTTGTTCAGAGCTATTCTCGGCATCTTGAAGCGCTTGAGACTTGAGCTCTGATATCTCTTGGAAAATGCGTTTGACCTCCTCAACAAACATATCAAGCTGTTGCTGTAAATTCACCTGATATTTCTCTACACCAGACAAATTTGTCTCTGTTTCCTGGCACTGTCCCGTTAGCCATTGAATCTTCTCTTGTAGAATGGGCATCCTTTCCTTGATGGCTTC
This sequence comes from Hanleya hanleyi, assembly GCA_036873755.1. Classification (NCBI taxonomy): domain Eukaryota; kingdom Metazoa; phylum Mollusca; class Polyplacophora; order Lepidopleurida; family Hanleyidae; genus Hanleya; species Hanleya hanleyi. Next base: position 17,747 of record JAVTVY010044491.1, on the reverse strand, counting down.
CTGGAAAGTAATACACATGTGGTCATGGTGAGACAAGTCTCTACAGTCCTCACACACTGTCGTTTCGCACACGTTACAGAAGTATCCCACAGTTTTCTCTGGGTGCTCTGAGCATGAAAATGCTCTTGTTTTCTTTTCTGTTAGATTATCATCTTTGTTGATTTCGAGGGTGACAACGTTATGCTTTAGGGTAAGTCTGGTTCTGCAGTGAACGCTGGAACATTCGGCACATAAATAGTCTGAGCAGTCCATGCACTTTGAGACGGCTGTGGCGGTTTTGCTGTCTAGTGAACAGACTGCACAAGTGTAATAAGCGCCTTCACCCCAGAAGAAATCCACGAGGCTGTTCATGAAGAAATTGGTTCTAAATTCAGCAGCTCCAGTAGAAGGAACCTTTGCGACCAGTCGGCAACATGGACAGAGAAATTTTCCATCACTTGAGGTCTTCTCCATGTGACCATCCAAGCACAATAAACAGAAGGTGTGCAGGCAAGGTAGAATTTTAGGGCTGTTGAACCTCTCCAAACAAATAGAGCAGGTTAGAAATGTGTCTTTGACTACCTCGTCTTGAAGTCCAATTTTAGCTGCCTCCGCCATGTTCATGGGTCCCTGTCTGAATATAAATAAAAATGATTTTTATTTATTAGCTGATCCAATAATTACGACTATAGATCTTGATAACGCTTCCAGAACCAATATGGCCACCAGGCGGCCATATTAGATTTCCCTATAAAACTTTAACATGATTTCTCAGGAAGTACTTCATTGATCTTTCTCAAATTTGGTGCACAGATTCCCCTTGTGGTCCAGTTGTGCGGGATAGCTTTTTTGGTCCGATTCGAAAATCCAATATGGCCACCAGGCAGTCATCTTGAATTTCCCCATGAAACTTTATCGTGATTTCTCGGGAAGTACAGCGTGGATTTTTCTCAAATTCGGTACACAGGTTCCTCTTGGGGTCTAGTTCTGCAAGATATCTTTTTTGGTCCGATTCGAAAATCCAATATGGCCACCACGCAGCCATCTTGGATTTCCCTATGAAATTTTGTTATCGTGATTTCTCAGGAAGTACTGTATAAATCTTTCTAAAATTTGGTACACAGATTCCCCTTGGGGTCTATTTGTGCAAAATACCTTTTTCGGTCCGATTCAAAAGTCCAATATGGCCACCAGGTGGCCATCTTAGACTTCGCCATGAAACTTTGTTATTGTGGTTTCTCAGGAAGTACTGCATGGATCTTTCTCAAATTTGGTACACAGGTTCCCCTTGTGGTCCAGTTGTACAAGTTACCTTTTCGGTCCGATTCGAAAATCCAACATGGCCGCCAGGTGGCCATCTTTAATTTCCCCTTGAAACATTGTTATCGTGAATTCTCAGAAAATACTTCATGGATTTTTCTGAAATTTGGCACACAGGTCCCACATGGGGCCTACTCGTGCAAGATGCTTTTTTTGGTTCGATTCAAAAATCCAAGTTGCGCTCCAAATTATTACGATATTCCCGAGTTGTTACGTTGCATCACAAGAGTCTGTGGATCAAACGGTGGAGCATATTCTATATATTTACTATAGAGAATATCATACCATCACCTTCTACATCAAGGAATTCAAATGATTCCGAATTAAATGTATTTCTTCAAATTTTAAATCAGTTTACTTTAGTCCATGCCGTTGCAAGTGAACTGCCCCACCGTTTCGTCTGCCGACGGGCCGGCTATACGAAGGGACGTCACTCTTATAAAACAACGTCACAACTCGACAACTGTAGACTACTGCGTGTTTCGATCCAAGGGAGATAATCAGGATTCAGACACTTTCAAAGTTTCAACATTACGGACCGGATTCCTTCAGTATTGACCGCTTCTCTCTTGCAGGAAACTAGCCTATGCTTATGTATACTATGATTGTCCTTTTGAATTTGGTGCTAATACTGTTATATGGAATATGGAATAGGTCTTTGGATTATGGACGCGGATATTCCTTAATGGACGACGGCTGAATTATGAATGACGGACTAGACGCTTGTAATTAAGTTTGTACCATGGGACTATTTTCGAAAATGGTATCTTAAAAGAGATATCTCAAACTAGCCCAGTAAACAGAACAGAATTAGCATTCGTTCCTAATTAAAAAATCTTAAGTATTTTTCATACATGTAGCTCATGCCAAAGTGTCAAAGAGATTTGTCTTCCCTTCCAGTACCCAATGATGACACATGGAAAAAAAATACTACAAAACGAAGACGAAGTATCCTCCGAACATTCACTTTCAGACCAACTTTGCTCTTTTCACTTGTACTATAACAACCGACATCAAGTAAAGTTTCTAGAAATCTTGAAACTCCTGAAACTTAGAAAGATAATATCTTGGTGTTTTCTAGTGTCCCTTTTTTCATCTTTTTCGCTCAAAATCGAAATTCTGCAAACAAAATTACAAATCAATCGTTTGTTCTTAGTAACAATGGACAAAAAGATCCTCTTGTCATTAGCTTACAATTATCGGGCAATAGTGGGCGCCAAGATCCTTCAGGATCTCTCGTTTTACTGTACGATTCAAACAAGAGCCTCTCTGGCTTCAAAAAAACGTCGGTGCATGTATACAGTGTAACTCGAACACGTAAAACATATTGTGTTAACTAGAATTTGACCATGAAGAAAAGGATCATGATCGGTTAACTTGAATAGGCATCTAATGATTACTAGATGCACATGTAATGTGGTGTAAATTTGAAGAGCCGAACCAGGATTCTTCGGGATACTGCAATAACTAGAATATGACCTTGATAAAATAGGCCAAGGTCAGTCAAATTGGAAAGACTCCTGATCCGTCGCCAGTTGCATAGGTGATATGAATTTAGAAAGCGTGGCTATAATCCCTCAAAAAACAGGCAAGATGGACAGACAAACGGACAGACCAAGCAGACAATTACAAGCGTCTGGTCCGCCAATCATAATTCAGCCGTCGTTCATTAAAGAATAGCCGCGTCCATGATCCAAAGACCTTTTCCATATTCCATATAACAGCATTAGCACCAAATTCAAAAGGATAATAATACTATAACCTTAAGCTAGTTTCCTGCAAGAGATAAGCGGTCAACAGTTTTCAATGATGCCGGTAAGACACGTTGCTCCAACAATATCAAATCAGCATCAGTATTCTCAAACCATACGATAATCGTTGTAAAGTCGTCATCAAGAGAATTATGTATCTCAGTCACACTTTGATTGTGACTGTTCATATAAGCAGCATGAGGATCATGAGGTACATGGGTTCATACGGTCCCTAACCCCGGGTTAAGCGGAACTAGACACAAATTACGAAACGTAACGCCATAGATCTTGCACGCTACACTCGTATTTTGCTATCAGCATGCGATATGTATCGCAATGGGGGGGGGGAGAATCAATAGGTTTCTTCTTTGCCATCAAAATGTACATTTCTGAACAGTACTTACAACATAAATATAACAATTTTCAATGATTTACTGATTTTTCAACCACAGTATCCTTGAACTTCGAACTTTTGACCTCAAAAGGAATAGGGTTCATCATTGATTCTGTACATAACTTGATGAATGAACTGATTACTCAGTGTAAATATTAATGTAAAAAGGTGTGAACAGTGATGGCCCGGGCTGAGAGTAGACACAGATAGTACGAAAGCTTGGCATAGATGCTTTCGGAAACCGTCTATAACCACCACACGCAAGAGATGAGTAGAACAATACAGTTTCAACATTTGTTAATCTGAAAATTCAACATGAAGTTATAGTGAGTGTAGCAGGAAACCTGTTTGGCGTGAAGTAGTCACTCATAACATCGGTGTTGCAATGGCTTCCATTGTGATTTACGTCCTCCCTGCAAACGCAATACATTCGCAAAATGTTTAACCCCCCCCCCCCCCAAATCACTGCCAAACAATGATACACACTGAGTATATATATATGGTGCGACCAAATACATGTACATGTATGGAGACAGTTGGTAACACCATGTTGATAAAATTATTATTTACTGGTACAACTTGATAAATTTTGTTGTGTCCGCTAAAATGTATCCTGGTCATCGACATCGTGGAAGATGCTGTTTGGAAGTGCATTGCGGTTGCGTAATGGTTAGAGCGTCGGCTTCGTAAGCGGTAGGTACCGGGCTCGATCCCAGGCCGGGTCATACCAAAGACTTGAAAAATGGAACTTGTTTCCGCGCTTACGCTCAGCATTAAGAGGAAAGAACAAGGACTGGTTCGCTCGGTGTCAGTATAATGTGGCTGAGTGGCATGACGGCATGATATTGCAGTGGGACAGCACTATAGAATGGCAGCATTAGATCTGCTTTTTTACAAGTAGGTATCCCCGCCCCTTCCCCTCAACTTCCTTCCCCATCATGAAATAGCTGGAAAAAAAATGTTGAAAGCGACGTTAAACCCTATTCACCCACTCACCCCTTTCCAAAAATTCATCCTGGATCTATTTTGATTGACGGCACAATTATCGCATCTGAAAATTTTAATGTTCGCCATATTTTTTCATCCTCGCCACCTCTAGAGAACATTTTCCCCCCCCCAACACAAAAGTTACATCCATCCCAGAATGCAATTCCATGCCGGAGACAGCATATCCTCCACTCACTGCGCGAACAGACGGGCGGAAATCGTCATCACATAATATGTCCGCCTTTTGGCGGGCGTTAAGAAAGCATTAGCACAAGTATTAAACAGGTCAAGTAAATAGCAAATGAGATAATGTTACATAATAGCGTAATAATACACGACGATGATCTTTCACTGTGAACTACAGCTGTTGTAGGCCAAATTTCCACCAGAGGGCGGAGTACATATCGGGCGTGGTGAGGGGCGGGGCTTCTGGACAAAGGTGAGATCTTGCTAGGAGGCTGAAATGCCCGTCTCGAGTCACTTTTCAAAGGTACAGCAAGCAAATATTCTTCTTTTCAATTAGCAGCAACTTTACTATATCGGGATGTTGCCATTAGGTCTCTCTCGATTTTAGTTTTATAACTGATACAACAGAATCATCTTATAATTTGAGACGTGTGTGTGTGTGTGTGTGTTTGTTATCTATGCACGCCTAGACCGCTGGACGGCAGAAGTTGAAAATTCGTAGTCGCACTTGGGGTGCTACGTGTGGGTTTTTAACCTTTGTTTTACATCCCTGGTGGATGGCCAAATTGACTTTTGCTATGTTTTAAGTATAAAGAGGATATACGATGAAAGTCAATACAGAACCCGATGCGGGGTAGACATATGCCGAAGTACATGTATGTACAATGCTCAGGAAAAAAAGCGTCCGATCCAACATTGGTAGCTGACCATTGTCCAAATTGTGTTTTCCAATGTTGTGAGTATATCTATGATAGACTATACAAATTCAATAGAACAATTTCTCCAGGGAAATAATTTATATATTATAAATAGAATTCTCCGACACTGTTAACTAAGAACCAGTGAAAATTGACTGGCTCGAGTGGGGATTTTTCACTGGTTCATAGTTTACAGTGTTGGAAAATTCTATTTATAAGATATGAACTATTTTCCTGAAGATGACTGTAGTTGCGCTCGAAACACTGAAAATCTTTAAATATTATATATGTAAAATGTATCATAGTGGCAGTTTTCACTTGCATTGAAATGTATAAGATCGACCAAGCGAGCTGATCCCAAGCTGTGCTCGGTAGCTCAGTTGGAGACGTGGGCTAGCTTCCCTAATTCGCGATTTCGATCCCCACCCGAGTCAGTGATTTTTCACTGGTTCGTAGTTTACAGTGTCGGAGAATTCTATCTATAAATCAACAGAGAATGTTCATGATTGCTGTACACTGACTGTATGAAGAATGCACTCAATAAATTATAATATAATCCTCCTATCTGACATTCAGTAGCTAACCGTAGTCCAAATTGTGTTTCCCTAGCTATGTTAATATATGCAATCGACCATATGCAGTCATTGGATAATGTGCATGTACATAGGCTGTAGGCAGACTAGTATATTCAAGATAGCTGAACACTGGCATCGGATCGAACATTCAGTAGGTACCGATGGTCCATAAAGAATTCCCCTGTTTATAGAGCCGAATAGAATGGATTTCCTGCAAATGTCTATTGTCTATTTATTTCTGCAGTATTCTTGATTAAAATTTCTCACAGGGAAATATTTTGTGCGTGAGGAATAGCCCTTTCCGGAAAGTATATCACTCTAAGCTTAGAGGTATGGAAAACTGCTCCCGGGAAGTAGTCCCATCGGTTTCACTTTTACCAAAGGCCAATCTAATTAAAATTAAATCCTAAATGCTTCCCCATTTGGGTATGTCGCTTGCAGGATCTAACCGGCTTGCAGTAACGCGCGTGTTGACCAATCCCGAGAGGTTTTCATAGTGCTTTGAAGGGAACGTAATGACAAGTGCTTTCTGGTTGGCTCAGCCGAAGCACACGCCAAGCTGTGGGGGGAATCTTCTGATGTTGCCGCCCTCCCGCCAGGTTGGCGCCGTAATGCTGGGTAGAATTATGGAATCGTCCTTGGCGTAACATTGAGTTAACGCAGAGTCCATGAACCTATCCACCCTGCCCGACTCAAGTAAAGTAGTTAACTGTTACGCTGCTGACTTCTTCTTTATGGTGCACTGCAAAAGTTCCCATTTTTACGATGTATTACACTATTACACCCGGGTTTTATGAGCGAAAATATCATTCATAGATGTGTGCCAAGATTTGCCTCACGTAGCAGCTGGTCCATAATGGTTCGGTCAACGTTTATTTGATTTCATTTTATGCCGAAATATATAAAATTGTCAGCGTAAATAAAATTTATTGGAAGAGACTGCAGTATTTTTGGTATAATTGCGGTCGGAAATGGCGAATTATGAAGAATTACAGCGGAAAATCTTGGTTTTTCAGCTGCCTTTCTCCCGGGTCTTTTCCAACTTTTCGTCCGCCATTTGTAGTGTGTGACGTCTCATTGGAAAGGGAATTCCTTATAGTTTCTGATTAGAGCCTTGAATTCGTCCGATGGCCAATCAAACAGACGATAACATCGAAAATAGGCAAGAGGTCTTTTCCCGTTTCTCTTGGTAACGCTACCAGACGACCGAGATATCGGTTCCGTGATTGGATAGCGTGGTCTCGTGACCTAACATCGAAGCGATCATTGGCCAGAGACCTTCAACTGGGTCAAGCCGATCTAGAGAAGACGCCATATTTTCTGTAATCGCCAAGAATTACGTGACGTTCAGGTCGACAGAAATGTAAAAATAAACTTCGTTGCGATGATTTCATGGTAATCCGCACTATGGAAATATAAAATGAGCTTCTGTACTTCAACTATACCAAAGAATCATATATTTTGTAAGGGTTTTCTGTAAGTATTTTATATTTTCTGAGCGGCTTCTTGACAATGTTTTATGGAAAATCGCGGTATTTTTTATTATTTTTTTTTATTTATTTCTTCCTCCCGACTTCGTTATTCCGAGACAGAGTATGAAGTTTACATCCAGGAAATCAAGACAGACTTAGCTAACAATATATGTATGGTTTGTATTAGGTTTCATGCATGGTAAATTTGAAAATATCGATTTTAGACAATGGTACGCGAAGACCGACAAGTTCAGGGCCACTCTCCCGGGCCCGCCGCAGTCTACACTGCGGCCACTCTACCGGGCCCGCCGCAGCGTAACAGTTAAAATGCGGTCGTGATGTCATAAGACTATTAAATATTCATGAGCTGGGCGCTCCGAACACAAAATTCAATTGAAATCAGTAAGATCCTACATAGCGACATATACGATTGGGGAGCATTGATAGAATATTAATTTATTAAGATTGACCAAAGGCACCCGCAATTATTTTGAGTGATATAAAAAATGATAAACTATTCCAGAATATATGTTATTTGAAAAGCTATTCTGTTCAGATTTTTAACACGAGCCGATAGATCTTGTGTACGTGTAAATTATAAACCCTTTGGTAACTACCTGAAGTTCTCTGAACCAAGACTGAGGGATAAAGCAATTTCCGAATTGAGCTATAGCAGCTATATATGCTAACGTATACCCTTACTTGTCAATCTAATATCATACATGAGGTAGTTATACACAAGAAAAGAGTGGAGGGCTGAATTAAGTCTGCACATACGGCTATGGTTGAACCACTAGTATGTAGAACAGACAAACGTCCCCGCTCGCGTAGCGGGCAATTGCACTTCTCGTAATGTATGACTTCAGAATCGTCACAATGTGAACTTTATAGTAAACAAATGTGTAACACATGGTATGTGCACTCAATTTGTCACTGTCGCAACATAAAATGTGGGAATTGATCTGTATGTTTTGTACTTTTTGCATCCGATGATGTGTTTTATCATTAATTGTATGCTACCCGAGAGGATAAACCGGCTCGTCCTTCCAGATTTTGTACCGGTATTGTTTAGTATAAGCAGTTGAAAGGGAGAAGTACAATAGCATATCTTCCAGTTTGTATACAAAGTTATATAATACACGCGTAAAACCTGGTACAAACGAGCCAGTTTTCTTTGATTTGTTTGACCAAATTTATGGAAAACTACCGTCATTCATTATATCCTGCTCTACCACTTTACTTTTTGTCGGGAGATCACACTTGGAAGAAAAATTGGTCAATTCATGTTTGACCACATGAGTAAGTTTCAGATTATAACCATCTTTATTTTTTGATAAATCAGACGAGACATCTCGGATATATTATCTGGGACAGACAGTAGTACGGTTATCGTCCATAATACAAGCTGGCCACTGCAGACTTCCATAAATTTGGTCTCACTTGTCAAGAAAAACTGGGTCGTGTGTATCAGGCTTCAAATGATGAAGGCTAAGCTCCATGGTACACAGCCCGAGGTGGCCTACATAAGTTTAGCCTGCACTCGCATGCATCGACGCCACTCCCGTGACTTCGGTTTTCCAAGTAGGATGAAACCGATACTGCAATGGACTATTTATCGACAGAATGGGTTGTTCTTCACTCACCTTGTGGATAAATCTATAGAGAATAAACAGTTCAAGATACTCTCTACTGATGCAGAACAGCTCTCAACAGCGACTCTCTTTCCATAAAAATGGATACGGAAATATGATAGGATCTAAGGGACATAATTTCTGCTTTCAACATAAACCTCATGGACAGACCGGGTTGTCTCCCTTGAATGCCCATGATTGTAGTACAGCGGGGTTAGGGGTTAGGGTTAGGGTTAGGGGCATATGTCAGAGATCAGTTTGACCAACTAGCGCGCGAGCGCAGCGATGTTCCACTTGACTGAGCCGTTAATTGACGTTAACATGCATTTAGATGGACCAATTGGACAAATTTTGCTGTGAAAATCAAACTCCATTTATCGGAATCTACCGGCACTATCTTAGTACGTATCACAAAATATAGTTTGCCAGCACATACTGTAATTTCAAAATTTTAACGTATGTATATCAAAAGATATCGGCAAAACAACGGGTTAGGTCCATTCACACCTGGGTTAAAGATCGACGGCAAGACTTTGGGAGAGAGGCCAACAGATCGGCAGTTACCACGAAGTCCGCGCTGTCATATAGGCGACTTTTCGTCCTTCTCATCGTCTTCTTATAAAAACCACGGAAAAGCGGACATCGTAAAACTCAAATATAAGCTATAGAACGTCTACTTGACAGAATATATTAAAAAAATATGTATATATAAAAATAACCACCAACCGTGATTCCTTAACCGTGGAATTCATGTTCTTTAGCCAAGTCCACAGCATCACATAGTAAACGAGTCCACAGAAGATGCTTCATCATTTGTTTTATGAGGACCGGGGGTACATATCCAATAAAATTTGATGTATGAAAGGGGGGAACCCACATGTTATTTTATGACATCCACTTCCAAAAAGTAAAAAATTTAATTGTTATAAGAAGGTTTTATTCGATTACCGTTTGATTATCTTTTATTATTTCTGTGGAAATGCAATTATTTTCAACAACGACAACAACAAAGACAGCGCAATCACTGTAACTCAAGTGACTCCGCAATATCCCTTCAAAATTGCAGTAGGACTTACAAGCATACATATGCATAAGAAGAAGGATTATGGCTGTATGCCATGGTTACCGGTGTTCGTAAGCAATCACGCCATACGATGGATATGAAACGGACATGCCAACTAAAAGTTATATATAGTAGACGCCTCCGTGGTGTAACTTTAACACTTCACAACAGCTTTAGAAATTAAAGAAAATGTACATTGAAATGCCGAAGCCCAGCGGAAAAACGGGATTTTATTATTTTCAAAATGATTTAATATGTTCCGTAACATATTAATCTTGAGACATCGAGATATAATCCCCTAATAGAAATGCAGAATCATCTTCGATCTCGAAATATACCGGGGCTCGTGATAATTAATAGTTCGCTTATCAGCACCGCTCAACTCTATTTTTCCTCCATCCGAAGAATTATTTTATTCATTACAGTGAAACCCGTGTAAACCGACAATACATATGGCCATATCGTAGTGTCGGTTTTGACAGGGTTCTGATTCAAAATGATTTAAATTTAAATATTGGGGCCATGGATAAATTTCGTTCTGCGATGTCCACAAGTTTTAGCAACGTGTGCCGTCAATCATAGATAGTCCCATTTCACACGCTTTGCCAAAGATTAGAGTGTTAATTTATGCTAATAACGTTGTTCGTGATTCAAAACTTCTGCAAACAGAATAAACAGTTCACGCGGCAACTTGTTTCAACTCATGACATGCTGTACCGTATAGTATAACTTGTACCCAGCTGAAAATAGAAATAACAAGCAGCCAGAGGATGCCAAGTCCCCCGATGAAATGGCAGGAATATTTTTTAGCATTGTTGGTCTCGGGGTATATACATGAGTCTAATTATTAGACAAAGCATTTGGAAGTTATCGCCTGGGAAGAATTTGAATGGAAACCACGGACATGCACAGAAGATTGGAACAAGACCCAGTGGCGCCACCTTCAGGTGGATCTTGCTGAAACGCAATACCAACCCATGTTTGGTCACAAGGAGTGTAGATGCTAAATTTCGAAAAAATCCGACAAAACTTTTGGAAGTTATCGCCTGTGAAGAATTTGAACAGACATCCACAGACACAAAGAGAGCAAGACTCATTTTAACTGGAACGGACACGAAGAAGCGAAACTCAGTGGCGCCACCTTCAGGTAAATGTTACTGAAATCCAGTACGCAACCGCGTCTTCTCACAAGGACTGCGTATGCCGAATTTCGGAAGAATCCAAGAAAGCGTTTGGAAGTTATCGCTTGTAACTGACATCCACGGACACAAAGAAGCAAGATCCATTTTGACTCAGTGGCGCCACATTCAGGCAGATGTTGCTGAAATGCGATACCGACTGGGGTCTTGTCGCAAGAAATGCGTATGCCGAATTTCGGAAGAATCCAACAAAGCGTTTGGAAGTAATCATTCGAACAGACATGCACGGACATCCACGGACACATAGAAGCAAGAACCATTTTAAAGTCCCTCGGCCGCGTTTGCGGCGGGGGACAAAAATAAAAGTCGCTCACCGTCAATCTTTCCTGACAAGCAGGTGTAGGTAAACGAACCATTAAGTTTGATGAGTCTAATATCTCGAGTCGCTCGAGATAATTCGCAGCAAAAAAGAAGAGAAAAAAAGACAACCTCATGTCGCTTCTATGCTTCCGTAGTATATATATGACAGTTGTGTATATTTATATAGCGATCAAAGTTTGCTCCTTCAGTTCGAATGTGTTTAATATACGCACTAAAATTTAAAAAAAAATGTTTCTACTTGGACACAGTGGTACCACACATTATTTTGTTTGCTAGTGATAGCTGAAACTTATTGCTGATTTATCACCGTCTCAACTAGATAAATGCCGGATCCTTAACCTAGATGTTAATATTATGTGTTTTGAATTATAAATAAAACAATTAATATGGGATCAGTCGTTTGACTCATATATTTTCTAAGTGCATCTCAGTAGTAGCGTAAACACGGCACAGCGCGCATTGACCTACTTTTTTGTTCCCCCGGTGGAGGAGTGTGGAGGAACTTGATCACGTGACGATCATGTGATCGTTGGGGGAAAACTACCTCCAGCACAAGAGAGTTCCAATCTAGGGGGAGATAACTCTGGGTGACTATAGTTCCGGCAACCTGTAACCTTTGTATTCATCCGCGGTGATGCGGTCTGGCCGCGGTTTTGGCGGTGATTCGGTCTCGGGAAAAAGCTTCCGCGGAGAAAAAGTAGTCCCTAGATAAAATGGTCCGATTGGGTCGAGTGAGGTATCAAAGTGAAGCTTAGGTGAAGGGGCATCTAATGGGCTGGGTGTGGGATTGAAATATCGGCATTGTGCGCATGCGCGGTGGCCCAAGGGTATGAAAATAGACGTTTTGGAGCTAGGGGAGCCCTTAGCGGACCGATGGGATCGAGTGAGGTATCAAAGTGAAGCTTATGTGAGGGGGCATCTGATGGACTGGGTGTGGGGTTGAAATATCGGCATTCTGCGCATGCCCGGTGGCCCAAGGGTATGCAAGTAGACGTTTTGGTATCTAGGGGAGCCCCTAATGGGCCGATGGAGTTGTATGAGGTATCAAAGTGAAGCCTAGGTGAAGGGGTATTTGATGGCTGGATGGGTGCATGTGAAATTTTTCCTGAAAAAAAAAAAATACGGAACACGGACTTTATCGAAAAACCTGGGAAAATGCCTATATGGGGTATGAGGGGTATATAGGTCGCCGGGCTTAACGGGGCTTGTCTATCAATATAGTTATCTCCCCCTAGTTCCAGGGTGGGTGTATGTAAAAATTTTCCTGAAAAAATACGGAATACGGACTTTATCCTAAATTACGGGAAAATGCCTATATGGGGTATGGGAGGTATAGGACTATCCTGGGAAACGTACTTCTATACATTTGCGGTAGGGTTGTCTCGTTTTACTCGTCTCGTCATTTAGAACATGATAGGAAGTGTCCTCGTGCGAATCGGTGAAATTTTTGAAAAAAGTCACCGAACCCCATATAGTCCCATACTGAGGGTATAGGATCAATGTTTGTCCCCCTGGGAAACGTACTTCTATACATTTGCGGTAGGGTTGTGGGGTCTCGTTTTACTCGCCTCGTCATTTAGAACATGACAGGAAGTGTTCCCGTGCGAATCGGTGAAATTTTTGAAAAAAGTCACCGAGCCCCATATAGTCCCATACTGGGGTATAGGTTCAATGTTTATCCCCCTGGGAAACGTACTTCTATACATTTGCGGTAGGGTTGTGGGGTCTCGTTTTACTCGTCTCGTCATTTAGAACACGATAGGAAGTGTTGCGGAGCGAATCGGTGAAATTTTTGAAAAAAGTCACCGAGGCCTGGGTAGGCCCATAGGCCTATACTGCATGGCTATGGGTGTATAGGCCCATACGGGATGGACATGTTGGAGTCTAGGTGAGTCCCTAATGGTCCATTGGGGTCGAGTGAGGTCTTATTTTGAAGCTCTCGTGGAGGAGCACTTGACTACACTAATGGTTCGTCCGTGTTCAATAGTCTGCGCATGCGCAGTCTGGCCGTAGTATAGAAAACAGGCATTTTGGGTGCTATGTAGGGGTGTGTTTGGGTTAGAGATGAGCTAATCACGGTTCGAATGGGTCGGGTGAGGTGTCAACGTGAAGCTTGTGTGGGGTAGAGTCAGAATGGTGTGTTTTTGAATGCATGTCGCGTTAATCTGCGCATGCGCAGTTGGTTGTAGTAAGTAAAGTGACCATTTTGGGGCAGTGAAGGAAGGTATTTGGGGTCGAGATGGGCTATTCACGGTTCGAATGCGTCCTGGAAGGTGTCATCTTGTAGTTCTCGGGGTGTACATTCCGATTTGAGGGATGTTCGCGTCATCTGTGACGTCATCGGTGACGTCATCGGTACGAGTAGTAGCGAAAGTGGCCATTTTCGGGCAGTACATGAAGGTATTTGGGGTCGAGATGGGCTATTCACGGTTCGAATGCGTCCTGGAAGGTGTCATCTTGTAGTTCTCGGGGTGTACATTCCGATTTGAGGGATGTCCGCGTCATCTGTGACGTCATCGGTGACGTCATCGGTACGAGTAGTAGCGAAAGTGGACATTTTCGGGCAGTACATGAAGGTATTTGGGATCGAGATGGGCTATTCACGGTTCGAATGCGTCCTCGAAGGTGTCATCTTGTAGTTCTCGGGGTGTACATTCCGATTTGAGGGATGTTCGCGTCATCTGTGACGTCATCGGTGACGTCATCGGTACGAGTAGTAGCGAAAGTGGCCATTTTCGGGCAGTACATGAAGGTATTTGGGGTCGAGATGGTGCGGTAGGAATATCATTCTGCGCATGCGCAGACGCAATGCGGAGCTCTCGTCCAATCAGAAGCGAGTATTTCAAATCCGTCACAGAGCTCTCAGCCAATCAGAAGCGAGTATTTTGACCCGGTGCATTATGGGCCATATCCAAGATGGCGGCACGTATGTTCAAGATGGCGGCACATCCGGTGTCGAAAACTGGCCATTCCGTCGGGATGTGGTCACCTAGTGTCGAAAACTGGTCCTTGTATGGGTCCTGCTAGACGTTTTGACGCCATGATATAGACCGGAGAGAGAGAGAAAACAACAACAACAAGGATGACACATGAGGGAACAACAACAACAACAAGTTTTTTTTCATATAGTTTATTTTCCCCTCCATCATAACATACCCACGCTGGGGGAGCCACGTTGGGTATGTTTACAATTCAAGAAAGACTCTTGTCCAATCAGAGACCGCCATTTGCATCTGTCCTATTCGTTCCTGTCCGTTAGATGTATTCTTGTCCAATCAGAAGTCGCAATCGAGATGGTGCGGTAGGAATATCATTCTGCGCATGCGCAGACGCAATGCGGAGCTCTCGTCCAATCAGAAGCGAGTATTTCAAATCCGTCACAGAGCTCTCAGCCAATCAGAAGCGAGTATTTTGACCCGGTGCATTATGGGCCATATCCAAGATGGCGGCACGTATGTTCAAGATGGCGGCACATCCGGTGTCGAAAACTGGCCATTCCGTCGGGATGTGGTCACCTAGTGTCGAAAACTGGTCCTTGTATGGGTCCTGCTAGACGTTTTGCCGCCATGATATAGACCGGAGAGAGAGAGAAAACAACAACAACAAGGATGACACATGAGGGAACAACAACAACAACAAGTTTTTTTTTTTCATATAGTTTATTTTCCCCTCCATCATAACATACCCACGCTGGGGGAGCCGCGTTGGGTATGTTTACAATTCAAGAAAGACTCTTGTCCAATCAGAGACCGCCATTTGCATCTGTCCTATTCGTTCCTGTCCGTTAGATGTATTCTTGTCCAATCAGAAGTCGCCATTTCAGAGAGTTCCTTCTTCGGTCATGTTCATTCTGAACCGTTTATTCTAATCATCGTCGGCCAGGCCTGGATATTCTTCGGGCAGCATGTCCTGAAACAGTTGTTTGCGCATTCTGATCGCATTTTCCAGGGCCTCGGTGGGTGGTAAACCCATATCCTCTTCCAAGTGACGCTTGGTCTTCATGATGGACCTGTGCGTGGGGTCCCTTTCATTTCAAGCGGTAGTAAGGTATACTGTTCATAGATCGCCATGGCTGTTTTCCTGATGCGGGGGCGCATTTGGGTGTACGTCTGTTGTAAATTATCCTCTCCGGCGTCCTCGATCGCTTCAGCGTGAGTATTGATAGCTGCTGTCACAATACGATCCCAGAAGGTAGGTTCTGCCTCACTTTCCTGGGATGAAGGCTGATTCTCTGAGGTCAAGCTCTCCATATCAGTAGATAGACTGTCAGCCATCTTGGATTCGGTATCAGTCGATGCACTCTCATCAACCTCTGTATCAGTATCTGCCTCAACGGGCTCCTCGGCGTCTTCAGTCCCATGTATATTTTTCTGGTGTCGCATCATATCGTAATGTCTGGTGAACGTGCGTTCACACTCAGAACAAGTATAAGCCATGTTGACGGTTGAACGTCGACTGTGCGTGTTTTGGGAATACGCTCGCTTTTATAGACAGTAACGCCCATCAACGCTTAGCTCAACGCTTCAACGCCCTGGTGAATTAGCTCAGAAGCTCTGATTTCATGGAATTGACACCAATTCATCGAAATGCAGTGACGCCCGTCAACGCCCGTCGTTACGCCTTAACGCTCAACGCTTTAACACACTTTCTTAATGCTTTAACGTTGTTTAATGATGCGTTCGAACAAATGTGTCTTTTGTGCTATTGCTCTGACATACGCCGCTTTCCAGTTCATGCCCGAGGTTTTCAACATCGACGCTGTTCTTTCAATTTCCATATGGACTGGGTCCTTATCCAACAATTTCATATGGGTCAGTAAGTCGACATACTGCTTACGTAAAGCCCGTCGTAGTCTGGGTGCCAATCTGTTATGGGCTAAAATTGCAGCTTCCTCTTTCGAATACCCTTTGCGTTGAAACTTCTTTCCTGTGGCCTCCAACATCCCGCCCATCTCAGCGTCCATACTTTCTTTGAACAAATCCTTCCATAGCCTCGAGTTCACATTATGTTCTTCAACCTCGGGTTGGGCCTTCACGGTTGGGTGATATTCCAGGACTGATGGTATGAAGCGGGCCCGCAGTATGGGGGTGGGCTTCTGCTGCTGCTCTGCCAGGAGTGCACTCGGCGGATGGTGTAGGGGTATAGGCCGTTGTGGTGATTCCTCGCCGGGTAACAGGCGGGTCGTCAGCCGACGATCTTCGGGGGTATGGGCTTTTAAATCTACGAACAGGTAGCCGTACGGACGAATTGTCGCTTCTTGAAACGCCCACATAAAATGGTCAATGTTCTGAGGATCAATTCGACTACCAAACACACGGAAACACGGATTTGTGCTCTATCAATGGGATTGGAGAACAACACAAAGTATTGGCAGTTCAAGGCAATATCTCTGGACGCCTTCCCTTGAGGAAAGAGATTCTGAGTCAAATAGATGACGGACAGATTTCGATGATGGGACCCTTTGGGGAATAGGTCGGCGATTTTCGAATTGTCCTTGGCCGCACTCATCAGATCATCGAGCACTACCACGTTGGTCTGCTCGGAATCGAAGTAATAGGGTTCGTCTATGTCGTAAGGAATTCCTGGAACAAAGCTCACATTCTGTAGTCGTGCAGTTTCGTAGGCGGGCTGCCATTGGCTATAACACCAAACAACACGTGTCGGAGCTGGGGTTGCCACACCTTCCTCTCAGAACTTCATCACCCAGGACGTCTTTCCACACCCCGTAGGGCCGCTCACCGTCATCGTATAAGGGTGCTCTAATACTGTCGTGTGTGACGTAGGTGTTGATCGTTCCTCGCGCGTACTTTGAATTTGCACGTTATCGGGACTCCGTTCCTTGAGATGGCTTCGCTGTATATGTCTACGTAGCTTAAATGGCGTGGAAAATGACTTCGAACACAAGTGACATGCGTAAACCATGGCTCTCATCTCCACGGACACCAGGCGTATAATGAAGCTTTCACAGATGCATGTGTGTTTATATGCAAGAGCTCCGAGCTCGCGGGGCTCTTGGAGCTCCGGAGCTCATGGAACTCGGAGCTCCGGAGCTCCGACGCCACCACCGGGCGTTGACGGGCGTTGCTACAAGAGAACTCGTTGACTGGCGTTGCTACAAGAGAGCTCCGGAGCTCCGAGTTCTCTTGTAGCAACGCCCGTCAACGCCCGGTG
>JAVTVY010044490.1:0-21760 GCA_036873755.1 Hanleya hanleyi | reverse complement strand
ATTATTATCATGTGCATTTTTGAATTGAATTGAAATTTATTCACCAAAATATACATCAGAGTAGTGGATACCAATGGCTGAAGTGCTGAATTTTTTTCGAAGTATGTACGAGTAATAATTAGCCTGAGAATACAATTTGGCGGGAATAAAACCCAAAAGGGCTTGTTCTAGCCCAGTAACTTCTTAAGTGGCATCGGTAAAAATAGGGGAAAAAACATATGGCTGAAGAATAAAAGATTTCACGCACTGAGAGAAATGGACCAGCTATTACAATGCATCAGTTCGTAATGAAATAGGATTTAAGTTTTGATTTAAAAAGTGATGTTGATTGAATGTCTTTCATTGATGGGGGCAGTTTGTTCCACTCTCGAGGTCCTGTAACTTTGAGGGTGTAAAATGATAAATTGGACCGATAGATGGGTCTATATAGGTCAAGCAGGTTTCCCCTGGTCCGATAATAATGAATACTAGAGTGCTTAGTAAAATAGGACTGGAAAATTTGTGGCAGTATTTCGGGATGGTGAAAAAATTTGCGAGTCATAACAAGGCATGAGTAAAGATTTAGTTTCTGTAGCTGTAAAATTTTTAAATCAGTAAACAGGGGCGAAGTGTGGTCTAACTGTCTAGATAATGTTATCACTCTTAGCGCACGTTTCTGGAGAGTTATCAATGGCTGTAGGTGAGTAATATAGGTATTTCCCCATAGAACATTACAGTAGTTGAAATAGGGGAAGATCATCGAATAATATAAGATGTACAGCGTGTTTTTGTTCAAAGCGCCTTTTATGTGTTTTATTATCCCTAGGTTTCTGGACACTTTATTACAAATATAGTGTATATGAGTCTTCCAGTTTAGTTGATCATTAAGAAAAATGCCCAGAAATTTGAATTGATTTACGAGTTGTATTTCAGTGCCAGATATAAGTAAGTGATATGGATTAACTGGAAGTTTAGAGTTGTTAGGCTTGATTAACATATATTTTGTTTTCTTTGTGTTCAGTGAGAGTCGGTTACAGGAAAACCAAGTAAAGAGTCTGCCTAATTCCTGTGACATGATATCGAAGACCTCGATTATTTTTTCGGAAGAATATACTACACTGGTATCGTCAGCAAATAAGATAATTTTCAGAAGATTAGTAACATTGCTTATATCATTGATATAGAGAAGAAAAAGAATTGGGCCCAATATTGATCCTTGCGGGACACCATATAATATTTGAGACGGTTCAGAGTAGGCGCCGTTATATATAACACATTGGGATCTGTCAGACAGATAACTTTTAAGCCAAGTATTAGCCAGGCCTCGAAAACCGTAGTGGTCGAGTTTAGAGAGTAATATATTATGATTCACAGTGTCGAAAGCCTTAGACAGATCCAAGAAGGAAACTACATGTATGCTATAATGTTTTGATTCTTTTGCTGAAACGAGTGTGTCATATAGTGTAGTTGCTGCTAGAGATGTCGAGTGATTGGGCCTAAAGCCAAACTGATCTTTGGAGGGAATTGTATTGGATTCCAAGAAGTCTGATATTTTCGTAGCCGCAATTTTTTCGAGAATTTTACCTAAACATGGTAATTAAGACAGATATTGGTCTATAATTTGATAGTACAGACGGATCATCGGCTTTGAAAATTGGTGTAACTTTAGCATTTTTAAAGGGCTTTGGGACTATCCCAGAGGAGAATGAAAGATTAATTATGTCATGTATGTAGGCAAGCGGAGCAGAAATGTAATCAGATACCAGTTTAATCAAGGACGTCCATATATCATCTATACCAGGTGCAGCAGACTTCAGGTTCATTATCGTTAACTTCACCTCGTCCAGATTTACCGGTGTGAATATGAAATTGCCAGGGACAGGTGTGCCAAGGTAATCTTTAAAATTGGAAGGAGTACTTGGGATTTCAGAATCAAGATTGGGTGCCACTGTGCTAAAATATTCATTAAACTTGTTGGCGATAACCTGATTGTCCGATATATTCTCACTGTTCACTCTAAAATACTCAGGTGTTCTTGTGGCCTTACTTCTGTTCATAAGTTGGTTTAAAATTTTCCAAGTTCCTTTTATATCTTGATTACTCTCATTAAATTTATATTCAAAATATTGTTTCTTGGCCAATCGTAGAATATGGTTAAGTTTATTTCTATATGCTCTGTATTCGAGATGAATATTTTCATCATGAGTGATGAGGTAGAGTCGATATAGCCTATTCTTTTCATATATCGAGTTTAATATACCGTATGTGATCCAAGGTTTAATAATTTTTTTATTTTTAATTTTAGACGTTGACAAAGGGAAACAACCATTATAAATAGGGTTAAATAAAGTCAGGAATGTGTCAAGCGCTTTACTATAGGGTCTCTGCTATCAGATTCGACATCACTCCAGTCAGTTTCTTTTATTATTTGAGTAAAACTGTCTTTTTGGTCGGGAGTGATTCTGCGATACTGTAAGGTGTGGTTACGGGCCTTAAAGATCTGCTCCGTTTTTATGATATGGAAAACTGGAAAATGATCAGTAATGTCGGTCATGAAAATACCCGAAAGGAGATTGTCTTCATGAAAATTTGTAAATATATTATCAATGAGTGTTGATGAATTTCGTCGTACTCTCATTGGTTTGGTGATTTGTGGAAAGAAATAGTGTGACTTTAAAATATCGAAGTATTCTTTTGAAGGTGTATGACGGTCGGTTTTAAAGAGATCAATATTAAAATCCCCCATTAGTATACAGTTATTTCTTTCGATGTCCGGAGTTTTAAGAGTAGAAAGGAGAAATCGGTTAAAAACATTAACGTCTTTGTCAGGGGGTCTGTAAAGTAAGCCAACTAAGTAGGTTTTATCACCCCAAACTAGTTCTAGAAATAAAGATTCGTATTCACCTTCATCGCCAAGATGGGAGAGGTCATCACGTACTTTACAGCACTTTATACTTTCATGAACATAGAAAATTAACCCACCTCCCCTTCTTTTCTTTCTTGATGACGCGTAGGGTTTGTAGCCAGGCAAATCAAATAAATCTTCAATTGTAGGATTCAGCCAACTTTCTGAAAATCCTAAGACGGAAAATTGATGCTTTAGGTTATGGACAAATTAAGCCTGTAATTTCGGAAAAATGCTTGCTCAGACTTTGTGCATTCATAAGTGAAAAGGACAGTGTATTGTTGTTGATAATAGAGGGTGAACTGTTAATTTCATCGAAAAAGGTCGTTTCAGAAAAATACTTTGACTGATGAATATTAATATTTTGCCAATGCGCAATTTCGAAATCGTTATCGTCTGTTAGGGCTTTACAGTGGTCAATATCATTTAACTGAATGGGATTGAAGCAAAGATTATCTATGAAATCAAAGTTTGTGTTGGATTTAGGAGCAGATGAACAGATAATTTGCCCTGGTATTTCTTCATTAAACATGAAGCTGCGCTATCCAAACCCCTCGGCTCTGAACCCCAGCTATTATAATAAGGGTGTCTCTACCAATTGATTGGCTTGTGGGAAGAAATATTTACCCATGGTATTGTAAGTGTACTTTCCTTGAAAAAAAAAAAGTTTTCCTCCCCTTAAATTAATTTGTTTCTTGAACAAATTGAAAGAGCTGTATCGATGTCTCACCAAAACAACAGTACACATGGCTAGATAAATACAGTACATGTATACTAAATGGCACATGTATGTCATTTTCAAAACAGATTTGCAAGCATTCTTTGCATTGTCTATGAGAATAAATGAATAAATCAGTCATCCAATCAATAAATAAATGTGATAGTATACTAACATGATAATAGAGTGGATTTTGTTAGACAAGGGGCATAACTCTGCAAAATACTTTCTGACACGACTCATTTTCGATAGGCATCTAGTTCAGGTCAAGAGAAACAACTGTATCACGTTAGGATGTTGTATATGGAACGGTTCTGAAATTATCACAACAACAAATCATAAATGGATTTTTATTTGTAAAAAGGGGCATAACTCTGCAAAATATTGTCCGAGATGACTCATTTTCGATAGGCTTCTGATTTACGTGAAGATAAATAGATGTAACAAGTTTGGTTGCCATGCATGAAATGGTTCTGTAGATATCGCGGTAACGGATTTTATTAGACAAGGGGCATAACTCTGCAAAATACTTTCTGACACGACGCATTTTCGATAGGCATCTAGTTCAGGTCAAAAGAAACAACTATATCACGTTAGGATGTTGTATATGGAACGGTTCTGAAATTATCACAATAACAAATCATAAATGGATTTTTATTTGTAAAAAAGAGCATAACTCTGCAAAATATTGTCCGAGATGACTCATTTTCGATAGGCTTCTGATTTACGTGAAGATAAATAGATGTAACAAGTTTGGTTGCCATGCATGAAACGGTTCTGTAGATATCGCGGTAACGGATTTTATTAGACAAGGGGCATAACTCTGCAAAATACTTTCCGACACGACTCATTTTTGATAGGCACCTAGTTCAGGTCAAGAGAAACAACTGTATCACGTAATGATGTTGTATATGGAACGGTTCTGAAATGATCACAATAACAAATCATAAATGGATTTTTATTTGTAAAAAGGGGCATAACTCTGCAAAATATTGTCCGAGATGACTCATTTTCGATAGGCTTCTGATTTACGTGAAGATAAATAGATGTACCAAGTTTGGTTGCCATGCATGAAACGGTTCTGTAGATATCGCGGTAACGGACGGACGGACGTACGGACGTACAGACGTACGGACGTACGTACGGACAGCCGTACATGATGACGACAATACCCCTAGGCCAAATTTGGCCGAGGGGTAAAAACGGGAGATGTTTTACAAGATTCGATTGTGGAACGTCTGCCTCTGTAGTATTGTTATTATCCATATTGCAATGATTGGGTACACACAAACTGGTCCATGGTTATCGCAGTGCTGAACAGAAAACTAGTATAAACAATTTGACAATTGATTTTGGACAAACAAACAAACATATATACAGATACAAAATACAGGACAGGGAGAAAACTATGTACATATACGGCTATACATCTATACTTAATAGCAAATGCCAAAACATATGTAATGTGGACGGCTGTCCGCTCCATAAATGTCACTGTAGCGTTAGTTATGTAATTACATGGTAACTTACAAGCTGGTGTGGTAGATATATAGTCTTCATGTAACACTGGTGTGGTAGACATATAGTCTTCATGTAACACGACATTAATTGTGTTATGCATTTGGAAATACGAAGCTGCGCATCAGAAAACCCCTCGGCTCTGGGCGCCAGCCATTCATAATGTATTCAATTTAAAACAAGACTTCAGGAACACCAAGCAGTCAAGTAACAAATACACAGATTATGAAAAATTTTGCCATTAGAAATGGCCTCAAACGTTTCCGTCCAATCAGAGAAACCGGTATTCATTACATAAGTCTGTTGATGCATCGACAATGTATACCAAATTTTACATCGAACATTTGAAAATTATCGGAGATAGAGATCCCTAATGATTTCGCATAAATTAAAGATGGCCGCCCATCCTTCCCACCACTCAGAGAAACTGATGTGGTTATTCATTGCAAGTCTCTTGATACATAGATTCTGTATACCAAGTTTCATATAGAACACTGAAATGGTATCAAAGATAAACATCATTAAAGATTTTGCATAAATTAAAGATGGCCACCAAGGTTTCCGCCCAAGCAGAAAAACCAGAATTGTCTATTGATACATCGATGATGTATACCAAATTTTACATTGACCACTTGAACCGTATCAGAGATACAGATCATTAATGATTTCGCATAAATTAAAGATGGCCGCCCATCCTTCCCGCCACTCAAGAGGAACCGATGTGGTTATTCATTGCAACTCTCTTGATACATAGATTCTGTATACCAAATTTCATATAGAACACTGAAATGGTATCAAAGATAAACATCATTAAAGATTTTGCATAAATTAAAGATGGCCACCAAGGTTTCCGCCCAAGCAGAAAAACCAGAATTGTCTATTGATACATCGATGATGTATACCAAATTTTACATTGACCACTTGAACCGTATCAGAGATACAGATCATTAATGATTTCGCATGAATTAAAGATGGCCGCCCATCCTTCCCGCCACTCAGAGGAACCGATGTGGTTATTCATTGCAAGTCTCTTGATACATCGATGCTGGATACCAAGTTTCATATAGAACACTGAAATGGTATCAAAGATATATATCATTGAAGATTTTGCATAAATTAAAGATGGCCGCCAAGGTTCCGCCCAATCAGAAACGCCAGAACTGTCATTTATCGTAAGTCTATTGATGCTTCGATGATATATACCAAATTTTACATCGAGCACTCGAACAGTATCAGAGATAGAGATCATTAATGATTTTGCATAAATTAAAGATGGCCGCCCATCCTTCCCGCCACTCAGAGGAACTGATGTGGCTCTACATTGCAGATCTCTTGATACATCGATGCTGTATACCAAGTTTCGTATAGAACACTTGAATAGTATCAGAGATATATTTCATTGAAGATTTTGCATAAATTAAAGATGGCCGCCAAGGTTTTCACCGAATCAGGGAAACTGGTTTGGTCATTCCTTTGAAGTTTCTTGATGCATCGATGATCTATACCAAGTTTCACACTGAACAGAGAAATGGTACCTAAGATACACAAGATTAATGATTTCGCATAAATTAAATATGGCCGCCAAAGTCTCCAACCAATCAGGTTCAGATTCAATAGGGTTCTGGGTCATGAGCATATGGATGTGCAGTGCAAGTTTGGGGTGCCTAGGGTAAGTCGTTCTAAAGATATCTTGGTAACAAGAAAGCTGTGATGGTTTCGCATAAATTAAAGATGGCCGCCAAAGTTTCTAACCAATCAGGTCCAGATTCAATAGGGTTCTGGGTCACAAGCATACGGATGTGTACTGCAAGTTTGGTGTGCCTAGGTTAAGTCGTTCTGAAGATATCTTGGTAACGAGAAAGGTGTGACGGACAGACGGACAGACGGACAGACGGACGGACGGACGGACAGACGGACAGACGGACAGACGTACATGACGACGACAATACCCTTCGGCCAAATTTTGGCCGAGGGGTAAAAAAGGAGCGATAACTATTATCCGTGTTACAGGAGTTACATGCCCGGAACCGCGCTTATATTACATTCAGTATTGTGCCCGGCAAATATCTTCCATGATGAAGAGTATAAAGAGACGCATATTATAGGAACTTGCCAAACTCCAGGTTTCATCCACCAGACCATGCCTTATTATCTGCACTAACACTGTACATAGAACACATGTAGGTATATAAATATGAAGTTCTGGACATAGTTCTGATCAGATCACTGTATATATCACATGAAGGTACATTCATGTGCAAAGTTCTGGACAATTAGTTGATCAGATTACACGTGGCTCCATTATCAACACTAGGAACCTGCACTATATATCACACGTAGGTACATGATTATGTGGCAAAGTTCTGGACAGTTAGTTGATCAGATTACACGTGGCTCCATTATAGTAATATATCAACACTAGGGACCTGAACTATCACTGTATATATATATCACACGTAGGTTCATGAATATGTGGCAACGTTCTGGATAACTAGTAGGTCAGATTACACGTGGCCTCATCATAGTAATTTATCAACACTAGGGACCTGCAAGATCACTGTATATATATCACATGTAGGTACATGAATATGTGGAAAAGTTCTGGACAATTAGTTGATCAGATTACACATGGCTCCATTATAGTAATTTATCAACACTAGGGACCTGCAATATCACTGTATATATATCACATGTAGTACATGAATATGTGGCAGAGTTTTGGATAATTAGTTGATCAGATTACATGTGGCTTCATTATAGTAATTTATCAACACTAAGGACCAGTATATATTACATGCAGGTACATGTATATGTAGCAAAGTTCCGGAACAATTAGTGGATCAGATTACATGTAGCCTAATTATAGTGTGTTATCGCCGCAGGGACCTGAACTATCACTGTATATATTACATGTAGATGCATGTATATGTGGCAAAGTTCTGGACAATTGGTTGATCAGATTACATGTGGCCTCATTATAGTAGTTTATCAACACTAGGGACCTGCACAATCACTGTATATATAAACCACATGTAGGTATATGTATATGTGGCAAAGTTCTGGAAAATTAGTTGATCAGCTTACATATGGTCTCACTTTATATATATATATATATCACATGTAGGTACATGTATATGTGACAAAGTTCTGGATAAAATAGTTGATCAAATCACATGTGGCCTCATTATAGTGATTCAATAGCACTAGAGACTTGTACTGTCACTGTATATATTTCACATGTAGGTACATGTATGTATGGCAAATTTCTGGACAATTTAGTTGATCAGATTACATGCAGCCTTATTATAGTGAGTTATCACCACAAAGGACCTACACTATATATGACAAAGCTCTGAACAAAATAGTTGATCAATGACTTGGGCCACATTATAGTAATTTAACAGCACTACAGACCTGTACTATATCACTGTATTTTAATAGCACTGGAGACCTGTACTCTCACTGTATATATTTCACATGTAGGTACATGTATATGTAGCAAAGTTCTAAACAATTAGCAGATCAGATTACATGTAGCCTCATTATAGTGAGTTATCGGCGCAAGGGACCTGCACTATCACTGTATACATCACATGTAGGTACATGTATATGTAGCAGAATTTTGGATAATTAATTGATCAAATTATATGTGGCCTCAATATAGTAATCCACCAACACTATACTGTATATATATATATATCGCATGTGGGTACATGTATATGTGACGAATTTCTAAACAAAACAGTTGATCAAATTACATGTGGCCTCATTATAGTAATTTATCAGGACTAATGACCTGCACTATCACTGTATATATATCACATGTAGGTACATGTACATGTATATGTGGCAAGGTTCTGAACAAATAGTTGATCAAATTAGATGTGGATACATTATCTATCATGGGTAAGTCATATATATGCATATGGCCTCTTGCAATATCTGTGTATATAATCACATGCAGGTAAATGTAGGACTTGAGGAATGTTCTGGACAATTAAATTTTGTCGGATTCGATGTGTTCATATTATCTCTGGGGTGATTATTTGTCAGCTCCAAGGACCTGCACTATGTATGCATGTACATGTATTATGCAGACCTGTGTTGCACAATAGTTTATCTATATACATGTAGCGGCATTACTGTTCTATGGTCACAGATAGCATGTCACTGTTTTCGCGGATATCTCGACTGCACCTTGTTCAGGGTAGATGACATACTAATCATCAGGTAAGTACTGTGAGTCACATTCACAAGTTCAGAAAAACATACCTAGGAAATGTCGGTGTCGTACTTCTTCCATGTATCTTTAACGCTTTTGCATACTTCAACTTTCCAGCCAAACAAGGGCCCCTCTCTCTCGTATACGAGTATGTAGTTGTCTCTCCTCTCTCAGTTTGTAGGCGAGCGAAGCTAGTTTGCCGCGTTTTTGTCTCAGAATGGGGGGCAAATCACTTCGCACGGACATTTTTTTCCCCTTCAAATTCACCGCTGCCCTGATGAAATCTTCGCGGTCTTCCCACAAAACAAACACAACAATTATCATCTGACCCTCCTGGGTCGGAGATTCGCCATATTTCGGGAGCCTATGTGCATGCTTTATAAGCATAGATTTTGCACGATCCGAAGGTAGTTTGAGATCTTCTTCAGCAAAATGCCTCACTTTCCGTATCGTTTCGACGAAGGAAGTTTCAAATCCTGGAATTCCATAAATCAGTAGGTTGTACTTGCGGTCGTGCACCTCCTGGGCTAGGATATTTTTTTTTACGTCATCAAGTTCGGACTCTGTTTTCGTGACACGGCTGTCAAGCTGTTTAAATTTTTCCTCAAACTCCGGTAGCTTGGAGAGAACATCTTCAATACGACCATCAATTTTACTCGCTAATCTATCCTCCATATCAGTAAGGAGTTTCTTCAAATCACTCATACTGGCAGGCGAATTGTCTCCAGATTTGTGTTGAGTGGCCATTGTGAAAACCGGTTCAGGTTCATTAGAGCGTGCACAGCGTTCTTCACCAACAGAGATCTCCGCGGCTTTACTTCTAGTTATAGTCTTCCCAATTTCACCTTCAAAACCAGCGTTAGACTTTTTGGAAGCAGATTTGTCCTTTGACATGTTACCGACTATTTAAGAATAATTCTTGTAAAGATTTTCTAAAAGATTTGTGGAGCGGTCAAACCGTGGCCTCCTTCAAGCCGCCATCTTGGAAAAGACCAAGCATAGAAGGTGTTGGTCTGGAGTTGAATTACCGTAAACTACATAAATGCTACCTTTCTACCATAGTACTATATATAACAAGCGCTGGATGAGCGCAAAGACCTCCGTCGAGGCAACAGGGTCCGTAGCGTAATACATCACTGAATAACATACGGCCGGATGCCAAGCTCAATTTTGCATTTGTTGGACGTTAGCTTCATCAATGGTAATTAATCTGGGATTGAGGGTTCCTCACTAGCATGTCCAGACAGGGATGTGAAAGTCACATTCCCAGCAAATAATTTTTGTTTGATTTGACGTGCTTGAAATATTGGGGTATGGAATAGAGTATATTGATGGAAAACCTGGAAAAGTGCTTGAGACATTAGGCCCCATCCCACCCCCACCTCCCCCTGAGAGGATCCCCTCACCCAAATCGACACGTTAGCGGCAGAAATGAGACACTGTGTGCCTAGTTGTTGTACCAATTTTGTGCTATAGGCCCAACACATCAACACTTCATATTTTGTATGTGTACAGTATAGCATCATCATTGATGAGAGAATGCTCTTCAAAACACACCTGATTTTACCGACACTTCGTTCTGATTTGTCTCAACATCATATGATGAGGATTCAATGCGCTCGGTATAATTTTGTATACTGGTGTTACAGGTCACCTTCGCTTTCACCTTACTGTATCAATGACCATGGACTTGTACATGTATCACATTCACATTGAATGGTGATGACTGATGAGAATATTGCCCCTATGGAACAAATGACTGAATTCCACGCAGCAAATAAAAAGTTCATGTTAATCATAAACAACATACAATTAGTAATACTATCAAATAATTATGTTTATTCCTTGTCGACATCAATATATTACAGGTAATATTATGACTGAATCATGGTAACATATATTCATGGGTATTTTTGTCTACAATAAACTGAAGGAGACCCATGCTGTTTATTATATTATGTTTTAAAACTTCACTTGCTAATCTCGATTATGTTGCTTATTGTGAAAATAAATGAAGTTATGAAATCTAGTATGATTGTTCATTGATCTCAAATTAGAAATATCTTCAGCAGCTAATGTTAAGTCAATCATAACAATATATAACGCCATGGTATTGTTGTAATATTACCCAGGTATTGATCTTTGAATAAGAATGTAATGAGATACATATACCTGTTCTTTGTGTTATTATGTATGCAGTTCATTCTGTATGTATTTTATACATGTACATGTAGCAGAATTGGAATTAAAATTTGAAATGAAGTCTGTTTCTAGAAGCTAAATCATTTTAGACACACATTCAAGTCCTTACCTGGTCAAGGGAGATATTTTTCACTTTTGATGATGTTTGTGAAGCATGCAGCAGGACTTCAACTTCCAAGGATCAGGGTTTCCGCTGGGCTCAATGTGGGTCCGTCAACGGACCCATTCCCCCACAGCATAAAAATATTTTCCCCCCGAATTTTTTTTTTTTTCGTAAGTCCTTGGTCACTGCTGTTTAGTTAATCGGTGAAATATATCCATCAGCTGCATGCGGCAGGTCTGCATGCTGGTGTACTGCATCTACGACCCGATCGATCGTTCCTATAGTAACAACGGTTGAAGCTGACCTTCTTCCATGAATTTCCACAGCTGGTCTCTACACGTGGTCAAAGCGGTACGGTACCATATAGCGTGTACGTGGGTTGCATGTACATGTATGTATAACCAGTTTCAAGTATGTCAAGTCAATCAGAGTCTTAACGGATTAAAACATTAACATGATTCTAGTTAAGGATTAAAGTTTGATTGGATTTTAGGAACGTGAGCGATACTCAACTGACTGAACGCGTAATCCGTTATTTTAATGAACACTACCGGTAGTCGAGAAAATGTGGATGAAAACAATAGTACGGCGGTATTGAATACGTGAGCGATTATCATGAATGACAGATTGTTCTCAAGTAAATAATACAACTAAAATCAATGTGAAAGGTGTATGTTATTTATTTTTATTTCGCAAAAGTACTGGGCAAATGTAGCCGTTATACGGGAATAATAATATGAGATCGGAGTGGTGTACGGAATTGAGAATGCATATCCTGTCGGGTCTCGTGATGTCCCGGATGTTTCATTCATCCCGCGCTGGCCGTGGCTGGCCACGTGGTCCTCCTGTTTGGCAAGTGGGGCAGACCGGATATATGATGAGGTATGATAATCGACGTCCATTTGCTTCTGTATTATATAGTATTGGTATTCTACACCCATTTGCTTCTGTGTTTAGATATATTAAATAGTCTCTATTTCCAAACGTGCGGTCGGTGAACTCAAGAAAGCGATCGACAACAGACATCAAAATTGGATTTCTCATTTTCTGCTTCACATTGCCGCGCTTTCTACTTTACACACTGACAATATATCTTTTTTATTTTGGATTTAACCGATCTGTTGACTAGGCTTTTGGTCACAAAATCACCTCTCAAGTGCTCTCTCACGCCACCAAATTACATGGAATTCTGGAAAAAAAAAATTGTGAGAGGGGGGGGATACCCCTCCTCTCATACTCTCCCCCCTCAGTGGATCCCATAATCAAAACGGACTTATATTTATTTTCCTGGCGGAAACCCTGAAGGATATTATCCACACAATCCCGTTCTACATGATATTTTTGCCATAGCACCGATAAACTAGGTCCCTTCATTTATGTGTTCTAGATCCAGGAGCTACATGTATTGGGAGCTGCAGGCTTTGTAAAAGTTAGATCCAATTATTGTCAGTGAAGCAATGAAATCCACCATGGTTGTTTTAAGTTAGAATTTGGCATCCTTGGAAATGTCTGACCGATTCACACATGTATCACTCGGCAGGTGGTCATTACATGTGTAATGTTTATTTCCTTAGGAATCAACTGATATCCAATGGGGTGGAGGGCGAGCAAATCACTGGCTCTGAACTAGGTCATCAGTTAGTGTGTCCTCGAATAGGAACGATCGATACCCATATGAGCGTGGGTGAGATGGGAAAGCATGTTTACGCCGTTTGCTCTTTGTGATACAACTCCAGCCGTAAAGTTAGAAAATGTCATATGTATCTTTTAAAATTATTTCCTCGAATGAAACATAACAATCTACATCGAAGAGATGAATCAAATGATTTGAAACTTAATTTCATTGTGTAACAGTGAGAAGAAAATTAATTGTATAAACATTCCAAGCCTCATTGAACACAAGCCGCACCATATTTGATATGAATATAACGCGCGTACATTAGCTCGCTTGGACGTCGCTTAGTTAAATATGGACAGACATGCAAAAATCTCAAAATTTTCAAAAGCCACAAAAATGCCCTCAGCTTGTACAGAGTAAGTAAAAATACTTATGTACAACTTGATGTTTAGAAATGACTGTGTTGAGCGGTTCTATTCCCAACTTCTCTTTTATTCTATGTCATAGAGGACAGGGTTTGGTAGATAATTAACATGAAGCTGCGCTATCGAAACCCCTCGGCTCTGAACCCCAGCTATTATAATGTAAGGGTGTCTCTACCAATTGATTGGCTTGTGGGAAGAAATATTTACCCCTGGTATTGTAAGTGTACTTTCTTTGAAAAAAAAAAAGTTTTCCTCCCCTTAAATTAATTTGTTTCTGGAATAAATTGAAAGAGCTGTATCGATGTCTCACCAAAACAACAGTACACATGGCTAGATAAATACAGTACATGTATACTAAATGGCACATGTATGTCATTTTCAAAACAGATTTGCAAGCATTCTTTGCATTGTCTAAGAAAATAAATCAATAAATCAGTCATCCAATCAATAAATAAATGTGATAGTATACTAACATGATATAGAAATAATATGCAAACTTAACATTGGAATTAGTGGATTTTGTTAGACAAGGGGCATACTTTCTGACACGACTCATTTTTGATAGGCATCTAGTGTCATTTTCAAAACAGATTTGCCGGCATTCTTCGCATTGTGTAAGAGAATAAATCAATAAATCAGTCATCCAATCAATAAATAAATGTGATAGTATACAAACATGATATAGAAATTATATGCAAACTTAACATAGGAATTAGTGGATTTTATTAGACAAGGGGCATAACTCTGCAAAATACTTTCTGACACGACTCATTTTCGATAGGCATCTAGTTCAGGTCAAGAGAAACAACTGTATCACGTTAGGATGTTGTATATGGAACGGTTCTGAAATTATCACAATAACAAATCATAAATGGATTTTTATTTGTAAAAAGGGGCATAACTCTGCAAAATATTGTCCGAGATGACTCATTTTCGATAGGCTTCTGATTTACGTGAAGATAAATAGATGTAACAAGTTTGGTTGCCATGCATGAAACGGTTCTGTAGATATCGCGGTAACGGATTTTATTAGACAAGGGGCATAACTCTGCAAAATACTTTCTGACACGGCTCATTTTCGATAGGCATCTACTTTAGTTCAAGAGAAACAACTGTATCACGTTAGGATGTTGTATATGGAACAGTTCTGAAATTATCACAATAACAAATCATAAATGGATTTTTATTTGTAAAAAGGGGCATAACTCTGCAAAATATTGTCCGAGATGACTCATTTTCGATAGGCTTCTGATTTACGTGAAGATAAATAGATGTAACAAGTTTGGTTGCCAGGCATGAAACGGTTCTGTAGATATCGCGGTAACGGACGTACGGACGTACGTACGGACAGCCGTACATGATGACGACAATACCCCTAGGCCAAAGTTGGCCGAGGGGTAAAAACTGTAGTAACTCGGCTTCACATTTTAGAGAATGACTTTAATTGAGCCTAAGATGAAAGAGAAATACACTATCTGTATATTTGTATTAATTTCCATAATTTATTGAAAAAAACTATACGTAGACTTCGACCACCGAATATAACACAGGCCAGGCAACTGTGAGAACCAGTGAAAGATACCCATCGAGATGAGCGGATTTGCAGATAAACAACAACAACAAAATTGCACTTTGTGCCTCACGAGGCCCTTCTCCATAGAGTGCATGCCAGTTATTTTTTCTAGACTACAACAACAACAGTTTTTGCCTGTATCACAGTCCGAGCTTCCGATTACCCTTCAACCTTACCCAGACGACGGATAATTTTTGACAGATTGTCTGGCTAGGTTGTTGATCGGATTCACAGATCATGAATTCCACCGTGACGGAATCACCGTTGGGAAGACTTTTTCTTTATTCAAAGTCATGTACTCGGAAGTTCCGTGGTCATACCCATGTAGTTTCAAGTTTAGTTTGCTATTCTATATGACATCTGTTTACGGATCCATGAAAAATCTACAGATGATCCAGCATTTAGTAAATCATGCTTCGAAATGTTCGTGACGGAATCACCTGAAACGGACATGACTCTTGACTAGTGTTGCTTGTCTATTTTTTTTGCTGCTCTGTTTCAATCTGACTATTCTTATATGACATCTCTTACTAACATACAGTACCCAAGGATGATAAGATTTTTTTCATCGTGAGAAAAACGCGACTGGATCATCCCAGGGGTTAAATCTAGTCCGTGACGTAATCGACAAAAAATCGTGATGGAATCACGAGTGCGCTTTTTAAATCTTACGGTAAAAGTGCTTTATTAATTACACATTTTCTTCAAAAAAATATTTCTAGAGTGAATTTATCTCTTCTACTTAGAAAATTAAAACTCTGACCTCTTATTTTTACTAAGGTACAGTGTTTGGGGAGTTCCGAATCACTTTTCACATCCAGACTGCTAGCGCTTGTTCTTTTACGAGGTGAGAGCGACTGCTGGTCTTATATTCTAGGGAAATCTGTCGTCTATAATTGTATGTAAAGAAATCTTCAATCGGACTTGTCAATCGATGAGAAAATAACCTCCGCTTCAGTGCACCAGCGCGGGCAGTTGCGCATCATTTTGGTGAGTTGCGGATCACGCCATCTAGCGGCCGTTACAGGCACTGAGAATGGAATTTTTATAGGCTTGAGGGGCCATCTGCTAATCATCCATAGGCCAGTGAAACCCTGGAGAAGATTTCAATGTTGTCTTTTCTCCCCGCCCTGTGAGCGAATATTCAACTGTTGCAGTCCAGGCACAAATGACACGCAGATCTAGAGTCGAAAATGTTCTGAAGTATATTTATCTTGGAGCGAGCCTACAAAATTGCATTGTAATCTCAATTTAATTATTTTTTAGAACATTTTAGGATACGATGTCTGACAATCATGGAGGGCGGGCTAGTGAACTTTCCTGTACTGCTCCATAACGACAAAACAGAGGAAGCGGGAACTTCGTGACTTTAAAGCTTATCATATTGGAGTCATTTTAGGACTTGGCCGAGCAGAGGATCATGGCTAAATTCAAAAGGCGGCCGTGTGGTATCTCAGAAATTCGTTTTTTTTCCAGCCAGTTCTGTCCATTTCTTCGAATTTTTCTGGCCTAAAAGTACTAGAAAGTATTTTATTGGGCAAAAGTAGTTATTCTCTACTTTATTTGGCAGTTTATGAAAGAAAAATCGGAAAATTAGAATTTCGAAAAATCGGTCCAAAAAATAGTCGACAAATGGCTGACGAGATGACGTTACTCGACGTCATCATAGCGTTCATCTTAAGCTTTGTTACTCTTTCAGGTAGAGCTTGAACAGAAGATACTGTGTGTTATGTTGCAGCGCTCTAGCCCTATGGATAGCGAAAATATATGGGTTGACTCCCTCCCCCCACCCCTCACCTGCGATACACCCCAAATCTTCCAGACCAGATAGTGTTAATAAAGGGACATCCAGTTATTGAACTCGTAGAAACCTCGCTCAGTGATGAACAATTTTATTTATATAAAACTTTCTATATTGGAGTAGATATGTCTGAAATTATTGAATATGATGATGTAATATCGAAAAAATGATTTGTTCACCAAGGTTTGGAATGATTCGCGTACATAGTTCCGGTTACAAGGATATTGTCATTGATTCATTTTTTTTTTTTTTTTTTGACAATGCCATGGATTGACCAATCTTCCTTAAAGTCGGTTTACACCTGTTATATTAGTTGTGAGACGGTCCCTTATTCACCGATTTCAAGTTATGAACGGCGCTTATTTCGTTGATTCGGAATTGACATCTCTATAGCGCCATTATATTACAATGCTGGTCAGTTAACATTTATCGCAAATCACTAGATATTTTGTTTGGCCATTTAGCAAGATTCTGTCACTTAAATAAATACTGAATATACCGCCTAAACCCACCTTATTTCGCGCAGATTCACTACTGGAAAATCGCACGTGTTTTTCGACTCTGTGGCAATTTGTTATTGTACAGTACCAGAAGTATTACGTTACCGAATTGACCGGAAAAGAAACAATCCAGGTCCGTTGTTTGACATTCATTTCAGTCCACGGAAACAGACGTTCCAATAAACCTAAAAAGTTTTAATCAGATACTTTACTTCAAGAAATATCAGGCATTAACTAGGAAAGTGATCCGCAACTCCCCGTGATTCGGAACTCCCCCAAACACTGTATACAGCTCCCGCCACATGCATATCTTTTCTGCAGATGTTTCAAAATAGTATAGTTTTCAGTAAAGTGCAATTTTTCTTCTTTGACAATTTAGAATTTCCCGGGTTCTTCATGTTCAAAAATTGCGGGAAAAATATTTCGCTATTAAAACACATCTTCTCTATTATTGGCGTGTTCCCGGAGATCACAGGAAGCGAATACATGTAGAACAAACAGCATGCTAATATAGGGTCTACGACAGAATGTGGAGTGAATTTTATGCGAAAAAGGGCTGTTTAGCAATGTCCGCTTTTCCGTGGAATTCATGAGATCACGATTGAAGTATCATGGGAAGATATATTTTTCCAGTCGCTATCTCCCCCACCCCCCATCTTCAAAAAAAAGGAAAAGAAAAAGCCGAGAGAGCGCCTCGTGAGGCAGAGTTATTTTTCCAGACTACAACAACAACAGTTTTTGCCTGTATCACAGTTCGAGCTTCCGATGACCCTTCAACCTTACCCAGACGACGGATAATTTTTGACAGATTATCCGGCTAGGTTGTTGATCGGATTCACAGATAACGATTGAAGCATGGGAAGATATATTTTTCCAGTCGCTATCTCTTTTCTAGTCCCCCCAACTCAAAAAAAAAAAGAAAAGAAAAAGCCGGGAGAGTTCTTCGGAGTTTTACGTTTTTGACCTCTGACTTTGAATTTGACTTTGACTTCTCACTTCCGACTCGCATCCTGGTGAATGACACTCGTCCTTTATCTTTTTGCTGATTCAGAGATTCTCGTGGAAGTTTCCAATTATACTATCCGGAATGCGAGTTTTTCTTTCGTGAAAATTTACTTTTTATGAAAGCGCAGGTTTGTCTTCGTCGCATACCGGCCATCTGTACCAGCGCGAAGCTATAAGTACACGCGCGAATTTAGTACCCTCGAATTAAGAGACCCGGTGGAAGCACTGCAAAGGATACACACCTTTTGTGACGTAAGCATTCAATTGTGTCCAGAAACTTTTCAAAATTTCATCGGGAACCATAGCAATCCCTATTGGAAATCACACGAGTCGTGGGTTCCCCATATGACAATTATTTGGCGGGAGATATCACGTTGCGCTCCTAGACCTCTGTCTGATCGACGGAGGTAAAAATTTGTTGTATTGTTGGGAAAATAATGTGATTCAAAAAGTTGTTTTGATCCTGGACAAGGGCACTGAAAACCATTAAAGAGATGTAAATGTATTTTCACACGTAAAGCTTGAAATCTACTGAACCTATATTATTCAATCTGTTTCCTTTAATTAAAAAATTGTAAAATTAAATCGGCGATCGTTATTTATTTTTGGAATGAAGGCGCATTAGGAGACAAGTTTTGAGCTGACCTACTTTTGATGAAAATTTCTTATATGTAAACTGTAGCCTTTAACGTGCATCATCCAAACATTTCATCATTGACCACATCAGGCTTCAAATTCAGGTCAAATTACCCACTGCTGCTAAAAATACCACTGTATGCCACATGGCCCTATTACTGAGGTTAATCTTAACATGCATCTGGGACAATTCGCCATGTATGGAATAGGAAATGCTAATTTTCCATCATTTGTTAGTGCATTTATCTACACCGCTATGCCAGCCTTAATATACACAATTCAGTATATTGTTATAGATACATGTAAACTGTGGCCTTTAACGTGTATCCTATTTCACATCCAAACATTTCATCACTGACCACAGCAGGCTTCAAATTCAGGTCAGATTACTAACTGATGGTGAAATATCCTACATCAACCAATTAAGTCAGCGTGGTGCAATAACCCAGCAGAAGAAGGAAAGATGTGGTATCATCCTTCAGATTAGTCTGTGTGAGCGACAATGATAACAGTTTACTGAGGGCGAAACAAAGCCATGGCGGCATGTTTAAAGGGTCTTCTTTTGGTAGAATTTAACTAGATAAAGTAACTTTGATCATGATGTGGAAATATGATAACTTGAGTTTTTTTTGTACCTCTTGAATATTGACTAGGCCTATATATCACACTTGGATATAATTTAAACAAAAAATTACATGTGTAAACAAAATATGTCTAAATTTTTCTTGTCATTTCAAATCTTGATCCATTTTGATTCCTTGATTAGGGGATACAGAATCACTGCCACGGATTGTGTTGGTGTGTCACAGCAATGCAATTCCGATTCACACAACGAAGCTGAGGTGGTTTAACGTTTATCAATGAAGAAAATCACCGATCAACCGCCATAGAATATAATGTGAAACAAGAAAACCGGAATAGTACATTCATCAGATTGCCGATACCCAAAATGTGTTGTCTCATATATCTAGATAACAACGTGATGTAGAGACGCTATTTATTCGTCTTTGTACCAGTTATGCTCAGGAGAATTTCATAGAATCATTATTATCTTGTGCAGAGAATAGTCTGGGAGCTAGCAGAGGTTTATCGGTCATGTCGAGTACGAAAGGTTTGACACCTGGAATGTGTAGGACTATGGATGGGAACCCCAAAATGTGGATTCTTAAGTTTGGCACTCGTGCACAGCCCCCTGGGGGCACTCTCAAAGTACCCCCAAAATTGATTTTATCGGTCATGGTTGAGTACGAGGACCAAACTCAGTTAATATGTTCTTCATGGGAGTCTGATTGCAAAAAGCCGATTCTTAAGTTTCCAGCTAATGTACTAAGCCACTTAAGAACGGCCTAATTAACGCTAATTATGACTTTTATCGGTCATGTTGAGTACGAGGATGAATTTTTGCCCAAATGTACTCTACGATATGCTGATTATGAAATGCTGATTCTTAAGTTGCAACTCCATGCACTAATCCACTTAAGAACGGGTCAAAGGTCAATAATTGACCTAATTACGTTTTCGGGAATGACATAATCCGCCATTTCTCTGCAACCGCTTTGGGTAGGAAATTGAAATTTGGTTTATTGTGAAGGTCTAATCATGAGGAATAAGAATCACTTAAATTTTTAATTTTATTGTGCCTTCATGGCTTAAAAACGCAATTAAGCTCCAAAAATGTACCCTTTTGACCCCCCTAGAGATTTTAATTTTATCGGTCATGATCGAGTACGTCCGTAAACCTTATGTTAAAATGTTCGTCTGGGAACCCTGAATACGAAAAACTCATTCTTAAGTGTCCATGTGATGTACAAATCCACTTAAGAACGAGAAATAGGTAGAAGTGCACTCCATGACCCCAGGTCCAGTTTATCGGTCATAATTGAGTACATCCACAAAACCGACGTCAAAACGATTTCTATTCAATCTGTTTCTTTTAGTTAAAATGAAGGCACATTAGAAGACTGTTACCAACACAGTCCTCGCCATGAGCAAAATGGTGGGAGAGTGCCAGATCGCTCTCCTTAATCTGGATGGACGAGTGATCGCTCATCTGGAAATCGCTCTCCTGGAATGTTTGGGGCAAGTGATTGCTCACCTAAGGCGAGCAGTGTTATTTTAGCAGACATTTTGGTATTCCTTTGAATCTTGCAATAAATAAGACAATACATAAAATACTCCACACGAGTGTTTGATTTATATTTGATCCAAGTCACAATTAATACATACTTATTTTCAAGTCACATGTCAGACTACTCACTCAGGAAGACAGTTTCAGACTAACAGTACCGATACAGTATGTATACTGCCGATTGTCTGCCTCCACTGTTCTGTAACCGATATGTAACTGAACCGCCGTGCCCCAGCTTTTGAAAGTTTTCAGTTCTACCCGGTTCTCTTTAAAGGTCAACCCAAACGGATTTTTTTTTAGTCTAAAAATCCTTAAACATCATAGTTCATACTTCAGTTTGTATGAAAAAAATATTGAAAAAATTCTAATCTGATCAGAAACACACGTAATATGGGAGCAAAGTGGGCTTTTCCACACTTTCACAGCT
>JAVTVY010044489.1:0-21253 GCA_036873755.1 Hanleya hanleyi | reverse complement strand
AGTAGTATACAAGGAGTAAATTGAACAAATAGCGCGTCAGTGCGCATGCGCAGAACCTTTGGTGACGTCACAATTGGGGTTGTGCGCATGCGTGTGTGGTGGGTGGTGGGTACAAGATGGCGGCGTGTGTGGATGGTGGGTGGTGGGTACAAGATGGCGGCGTGTGTGGTGGGTGGTGGGTACAAGATGGCGGCGTGTGTGGAGGGTGGGTGGTGGGTACAAGATGGCGGCGTGTGTGGTGGGTGGTGGGTACAAGATGGCGGCGTGTGTGGTGGGTGGTGGGTACAAGATGGCGGCGTGTGTGGTGGGTGGTGGGTACAAGATGGTGGTGGGTGGTGGGTACAAGATGGCGGCGTGTGTGTGTGTGTGGTGGGTGGTGGGTACAAGATGGCGGCGTGTGTGGTGGGATTGGTGGGACCAAGATGGCGGCGTGTGTGGTGGGTGGTGGGTACAAGATGGCGGCATGTGGGTGGTGGGCCCAAGATGGCGGCGTGTGGTGGGTGGTGGGTACAAGATGGCGGCGTGTGGTGGGTGGTGGGACCAAGATGGCGGCGTGTGTGGTGGGTGGTGGGTACAAGATGGCGGATTGTAGAAAAACGTATAAAAGGAGTCCATTTTTAGGGTAGGGGTGTATTCAATCTGACTTACCTGACCTGTCTGCTTGCCTGCCTGCTTGCCTGCTTGCCTATCCGCTTGTATGAGACGAAAAGCATGAGACGTGGAGAAGATTTTCCCTGGGACCCAGCAGTACCTCCGGTTGAAGTCTTGCCTGAAGATGAGCGTGTCAGGGACATTTATCAACGTCACTGGGCTACCATACGCCATTGTTTTCACCGTGACCGTCGTCTATTGGACTTGTATAATTTTCGGTTGGAGGACCTCACGTATCTGTCTACCTATGCCGAGAACATTTTCAAAGATCAGGTGACAGCGTTCAAGTTGAATATGACATTCGGGTACATTTTACGGCACAAGGCGACGGACCAGCTGCGGTATTATTATCCCAGCAATAATACCTATGTGTTTGATCAGCCGTTCACGGTGACGGATGCGATTTCTCTGGAGCCACTCATCGACCAATTGACTACGTTGGATCCATTGGAATGGGCTCGGTTGCAACGCCCCAATACCCAATGGTTGGTGGAAATGGTGACTAACGTCACATTTTTCGTCACGAAAATGAGAGATCATCCTATCGGTGCTCCTGTACTACTTCCTCCGTGGTTGCTTCATCGACACGGCCTGTATGCATTAACAGCAGGGAAAAAGGGGCCCTACAAAGACCGGAAATGTCTGTTTCGGTGTTTGGCCGTGCATGTGGACGAGTGTAACCCCATGGGTTGTGACACAGTGGCCGATGGCTATTGGGAACAGTATTTACAGGCGCAAGACATTGACGCGCGGCACTTCCGTGGAGTGCCTTTTAAGAATTTGGATGATGTGGAAACACTGTTCGACATTAATATCTTTGTCTATCGATTACGATGCGAGGACGATACATTTGTGGCTGAATTGGTTCGGCGATCAACAGAACGGTATGCTGCTACGATGAAAGTCAATGTCTTCGACAACGGTGGGGTGAGTCATTTTTCCCTGATCCACGATATGAGCCAGTACGCTCAGTCTTTCAGTTGTGGTCAATGCCATCGGGTGTTTCATCGCTCCACCAACTTACATCGCCACGAGAAAATCTGTGACAACAGTGTCAAGCGAGTATATCCGGGTGGAGTGTATCATAATGCACCTACTATTTTCCAGGAACTGGCCGATGAGGGTGTGATGATACCGGAAGAGGACCGTTATTTTCCCTACCGGGCGTGTTACGATTTCGAGGCCCTGTTGGAGCCCATGGACATGTTTTCAGCAAAAACGCAGTGGACGCAGCGCCATATTCCTCTGAGTGTCAGTATTTCCAGCAACGTACCCGGCTATGACGCTGCTCCGGTGTGTTTCGTGTCCACGGGGGAATCCCATGAGTTGATCACCCGCATGATGGAGTATTTAGAGCAAGTCAGTGCGGCTAGTACGGAATTGTTGGTGGCCAAGTTTCAGGACGTACTGGACCAACTGGACGACCGCATTCCTGTACCCGGTGTAGCGTTCAGCGACGATGAAGAGTCCGAGTCCGAGTCCGAGTCCCTGCAGTCGCAGCATCTGCAGTCGCAGGATGTGCCTTTACCGAAACCGCATGCGGAGAAATTGAAAGTGCGCTTCCTACAATACCTAGGTCAGTTACCGGTGCTCGGCTTCAACTCGGGACGTTATGATTTGAACATGGTGAAAGAATTTCTCTACCCTTACTTGGCCCAGGCGAATACCCTCAAGTGCGTGATCAAGAAGATCAATAATCATATGGCCCTCACTACCACATCACTGCATTTCCTGGATGTACGGAACTATTTAGCTCCTAATTGTAGCTATGATCAGTGGGTCAATGCCTATAACTGTGCACAAACCAAAGGGAGGTTCCCTTACACGTATATATCATCGCTCGACCGTTTGCAGGAAACACAGTTGCCACCCCGGTACGCCTTCTTTGATGATTTGAAGCAAGTGGAATGTCCGGAAGACACGTACCGGGAACTACAGCAGGTATGGAACGATGAACATATGCAGACGTTGCGAGATTTCCTCATATGGTATAATAACCTAGATGTGGTTCCTTTCCTGGAAGCGGCCGAGAAAATGGTGCAACTCTTTCGTCGCCAAATGCACGTGGATATCTTTAAAGAGTGCTTGAGTTTACCGGGTCTAGCCCTTCGTCATTTGTTTCAAGAGTGTGCTACATACTTCTCGCTGGTACAACAGAAAGATGCAGACATGCATGATTGTTTAAAGAAGAACATTGTGGGCGGACCTAGCCTTATTTTTCACCGTTATCACGAGATGGATGTCACCACTCTGCCCAGTGGGAAACCTGTGCCAAAATCATTGGATTTGACGCCAACGCCCTCTACCTGTGGTCCCTCGCCCAACCCATGCCCAGCGGGCATTATACACGTTGGTTGGGGGAAGATCGGCATTTTACACCTCAACGTACGCCGTACAAACATCTCGCCGACCAGTGGTTGGAGTGAGAAGCCTATCGACGGGGAATTTATATACGACACCAGACCAACGCCACAGAGAAGCGTATAGGAGATCGTCGACTCCCCGTCGATGGGTTTGCCCTTGTACAAGGAACACCGACCGTTTTCCAGTTTTATGGCTGTTACTGGCACGGCCACGAATGCCATTTCAGCGCTGGACGTTTCAATGAGCGACGTGGAAAAACACCGCAAGAATTACGCGACGAAGTGGTGGCCAACGGAGATTATGTGAAAGAGAGAGGATACCATCTGATTGAAATGTGGGAGTGTGAATTTCACACGATGTGCCAGGCCCTGCCCCATTTACGACGGTTCCTAAAAGAGCGCGAGTACCCCTTGAGTCGTCGGCGACTGCTGAGTCTGCCACAGATGTTGGACGCCATTCGTTCGGGGGACCTCTACGGCTTTGTGGAATGCGACCTCCATGTTCCCGACACTCTCAAGCCTCTCTTCGCCCAGTGTCCGCCCATCTTTAAGAACACGCTGGTGGGTCGGGCGGATATTGGAGACACCATGCGCACCTACGCAGAGCAACACGAGTGTTTGCCTCAACCACGCCGTATGTTAATTGGTAGTATGTGGGCCGAGAAAATCTTGCTGGGCACGCCCTTACTGCAGTGGTACATGAACCACGGTTTGGAAATTACCCAAATATATCAAGTGATACAGTACGTACCCGAGGCTTGTTTTGCGGAGAATGCCGACCTCGTGACGTCGGCCCGTCGTCAAGGTGATGAATACCCGAGTGAGGCCATCATCGCTGAATCTTGGAAGCTCACTGGCAATGGTTATTACGGAAAAACGGTAACGAACCAGGATAAGCACGTCAACGTGAACATTTGTAGTACTACCCAAGTCCGCAAAAAAGTCAATTCTCCTCTGTTTCGATCCGTGGAGGTCATCGATGACGACACCTATGAAGTCACTTCAGCCAAGAAGACTATCCGGTACAACTTACCCCTGCAGATTGGATGTATGGTCTATCAGGTGGCCAAGTTGAGGATGCTGCAGTTTCTCTATGACTTCATGGGTGTCTATTTTAATCCTTCAGACTGGCAACTCATGGAGATGGATACCGACTCGGCCTACATGGCCGTCTCTAATGCAGATTGGGAGTCCCTGGTGAAACCAGAGTTACGTGCACAATATGAGGCGGAACGGGACCAGTGGCTACCCCGACGCGATCACTACACCTACGATAAGCGGACACCCGGCCTGTTTAAGCTGGAGTGGAGCGGGGATGCTATGATTGCGCTCTCCTCTAAGACCTACTACTGTTACGGAGGAGATGGAGGAGGGGAAAATAAGTTTAGTTGTAAAGGCGTCAACCGACGTGACCCTGCCATCGACAAAGCTCTCTACCTGGGCGTGTTGCAAAGCCAGGCCAGTGCGAGTGGCACTAACAGAGGATTCCGGGTCGTGGACCATCAGATGCGCACCTATATCCAGCAACGAGACGCCTTTACTTTCTTTTACCCCAAACGAAAAGTGTTGGCCGACGGTGTGAGCACCACTTACTTGGACTTGTAAAAAACAATGTCGAACTATAACTGTTGATACACAAATGTAAAAGTCAGGATGGCCGAGTGGTCTAAGGCGCCGGTATTAAGTGCTGGTCGGCGAATGCTGTCGTAGGTTCGAATCCTACTCCTGGCAGAACTTTTTTTGTACCTTAACCCCTACTATGTGTACCCTGTATTCTATTTGTATATATAGTCTAATCCTTTCTTGTTGACTTAAATAAAAAGAGAAAGTCAAAACATTTTTTTGTGTTTTTCATCTTTTATTCAACAGAACGTCAGAACAACAACGTCATAACAATATAACATGATAATAATAAACAAGTGGTCTGCGCGCGCGCAGTACATTTTTAAGTTAACCACAGAAATGGAGCATGCACATTAAAACGAGAGGCCGTCCAGTCATAGACGAGGACATCACGGTCTTCGGCTTGACAATAATCATCAAACATATGTACAATGGTGGGCATAGAATGTCCTCTACTCCGGTGAGTGAGATAAAACACACAGTACTGTCCGCACACACTACTCAAGGGTCCTTGTAATCTTTGCGTATTCCAACGCCACTCTATAGTAGAGACGTCCATGAATTTCACCAAATCGTCATGTAGGGGTGCAAGTCCGTAGGAATCAAAGTATTCGCCTTGGCCTTGGGTGTCCACGTACACAGCTATCCAATGTTTACCGGGTCGACTCCTCGTGTCTGTATTCAGGATGTAGGCTGCTGGGGTAGTGGAGTGGGTAGGAAACACATTGCGTGGAAACACACCTCG
Organism: Hanleya hanleyi; assembly: GCA_036873755.1. Classification (NCBI taxonomy): domain Eukaryota; kingdom Metazoa; phylum Mollusca; class Polyplacophora; order Lepidopleurida; family Hanleyidae; genus Hanleya; species Hanleya hanleyi. Next base: position 15,871 of record JAVTVY010044489.1, on the reverse strand, counting down.
AAAGGGGATCTTGGGATCTCGCTGGAGTATGTCCATCAGCTGCTCTGTATCCATGATGACTCTTAGCCATGATGACTCACACAGCACGTTTCTTTGCTGATCCACGCTGATGACGTTATCAAACTCGGCGTAGCAAATCACGTTAATGGTGTTGTCTAGAGGTTTGGCGAAACGGACTTCCAACCGTAGGTTTCCTTTCTTCAGCAAAGCCAGTTGATGATCGTGTTCCAAGGTGGCGGTGAGGTCAAAGGCGAACAATGTGTACCCATGGCTAAAGTCTTCTCTACTGATGGTATTGCCTTCGTCCTGGTTGTTTTGTCCTGTGGCTGTAAACAGGTTCAGGTAGGTCCGCACATAGTGTCCGCTAGTAAAGTCCGGTTGTAATGGCCGGGCTGGAATTTGATGGCCGGCCACGTGCAGTGCCACAAAGTTGATGTTGAAATGTTCAAATTTGAACGGATTCTCAGCCCAATTTCCATTGAATGTGGTGTTGGTCACACACGCCAGGGTAAGACGTTTAGGCAGATCCCCTAGAAATAAATTTTCTCGATTGGCCATCATCGTACCTGCTGGCACAGAGAACACCTTGGTCTGTACGCGTCGGATGGGGTACAGGGCTGGTTTTTTCGATAAGGCTTCCATGTGACTCAGCAACACGCCCTGTTGCAAATCTACCGTACGGACAAACAGGGCTGCATCTTCAATGACGATCTTGTAATGGATATCTCCCTCCCCACCGGCCATTAAGGCGAACACGGGTAAGGAACGGATCAACTTGATCTTGATGGATACACCGTTCATCATGTAGCGGTCTTGCATATCGACGGACTTGCTTTCGGCTGTCATTCTTTTGCGTGTGACGTACCCAGCATTGGCACCGAGTATGCTGTCATGGTATCCGGGTTTATCCCTGAAGTACAGCTCAGCTTGTAAGTGTGATTGTTTGGCATCAGTGCCGTACGACAACAGCGTCTCCACGTAGGCTCGGTACGGGTACGTATTGGTGGATGTACTGATGAGTTTATCGTTCAGACCTATATCCACCTGTTAGAACAAGGAGTGCAGCCAAAGATTCACCGGGCCTACTTTCGCATCGGCCTCTATGTCCGTCCCGTCCATGTCCGTTATTTTGGCTTTCACGTACAAGTAGGTGTGGGCTAAATCCAGGTAGGCCGTATCTTTGTTTTCAATGGTAAATTCCACGGGGCCCATCCCCGTCAGGCTAGCCAGGGGTTGATGTTCTACCCAACGTCCTTCGGCTACACTGGTTTGGGTGGGTGGAATAGTCCACAAATCCAATTCACTGTTGGTAGACGGACATGACTCGGAGTGAATGAATGCCATTATGCGAAGATGTCTCTCCTACTACTATTCCTCTTCTTCTTTTTCTTCTTCTGGGGCTTAGTCCTTCTCCTCCTGCTCTGGGGTGTGCGTCGTCGGTGTGTTGGACGTTGACTGAATCTTGGCTGTGTCGGTCTTTGTCTTTTAAGGGCTTTGGCGATCAAGACACCGCCGGCTTCTTTAGCCCGGCGTTTGAAGGCTTGTCGGGGTGCTGTGCCTTCCATCACATCACCGGCCACGCGCAATCCACTGCGTACCGCTTGTTTTCCCACCGCTTTCACACCCCGTGTCACCATGGGTAAAAACGTTTTCACAATGCTGCCCAGTATGTTTCCCAATCCGTGACCTCGTTGCATGCGTGCCCCGCTAAACATGGGCAAGCTTCCTCCCGTTTGTTTCTTGTAGTAGTCGGCATAGCTGGGCGTATGGCACTGGTAAGGCACGTACATTATACGAAGTGAGGAGAGCGGGTTTGTCGGAAAGCAAGTGTCAGCACCACTTTTCCTCGTTCGAATGGGATCGGACGTCCCGTGTCATCTCTTATATCCACCGTGATCGTGTTGATATCGGTATGTCGTACGGGCAGGTACATTATATGGTTGAAACTCTCAGTGGCTTGATCGCCATACGTCTTGCTAATGGGCACCACCCGTAACAGAGGTGTGTTCACATCACCCACAATATGGCTGTCCACGGCGTCCGAGTAGACGTACAGTCCGTACATACCTACTTTCATATCCATCAAATGGGTACCGTTGACAATGGTGGCACCCTTGTAGACGCTGTGAGGCAGCCTTAACATTTGCTGTAGTGTAGGACTGAGTTTCACATTCACGTTAGCGGTCAGCATGATAGAGCTCTTGTCGTTGTGTACGTTGACATCGAAGAATATGTTTCTCTTGAAGCGCAAGGCTATCAGGCGTGTTGCATCATCCGAGCTCTCCTTTAGAGCCTTGTACTCCATCAAGGCATTCAGACCCTCTATGAACTTCTGCGGCGTATCGTATTGGCCTTGGGGGAGAGTCAGTTTGTAGATTTTATCTTCGTAGGTCACTTCGTACCATACTTCTCGGTCCTGTACGTTGTACCATGAGTAAGGGTATTGAATATCCACCAGTCCACATTCCCATCGTCCCGGTAAATGTAACGGTTGGGGTAATTGAGTGACATACTTGGTCAAGGTGTTGTCAGGAAACACGTCGAGTGAACTATTACTGGGCAACGTCAGGTAAAACATGACGACGACGACGACTGAGTTGTTCTGGCTTCTGCACCGGGTTTTTATAGAAGTTATTAGTAGGGTTCCCAGTAAGGGCCTCCCCAGGCCTTGGGCGCCTTCTTACTTCGGTGTTGTGATCGTCGCGGTGACTTAGATCGTCCCTGTCGTGGTTGTGGTATTTTGGACGGCGGTGTCATGGAGTCCCAAGAAGAGGAGGAGGGTAAAGGTTGGTGTCGGGTGTTCGATTGCTGCATAAAGGCCCAACGGTTAGGATTTCCTACCAATTCTTGAGGGATGTGACTGTCTTTTAATCCCTGAGCAAAGACTTCCCAGCCCGGGGGATTAGAGTGTTTGCGAAAACGGACCATATCGTTGATCAAATCGGTCATATGAGACCCCGGCACTACTTTGTTTCGAATCAGTAGTTTTCCTTCATTGTTCCAACTCATATCGGCATTCTGTTTCACCCGGTCCAACAATAAACGGGCCTTGGTCTTGAAGGCTTTAGGCACACTGGTCAACACTTCCTCTTCCAGCTCAGGTGAAGGTAGTAGTGATGGAGATGTCAGTGTGGTGGGCGTGGTGGTAGGTAGTGGTGGTGGGTACTACTACTCCCGCTCCCTCTATATTGATCCATAAACGTCTGGTACTGGTTCAGCGTATGATGGTAGAGTTGAATTTTCTCGTGATCGGGGAGTCGACGTTGCAGTATACTATTCATCTCTTCATCCAGAGACTGGAGTTGTTGCACTGTGGCCGGTACGGGATAGGGGGATTGCAAACTCTGTAACAGTCGAGGTTCGACCAGCATCATTTTTTTCGTATGTTCCATGTTAGCGTCCCAAGATGGAACCTAGTAACGGACCCAGTACAGTAGCGGCTAAGGGGGCGAGCAGTGCGCCGAGAAATCCACCTCGCTGTAACACCTGTTTCTTTTTCTTGACACTGCCCGTCTTCTTGACCAACGTTCGGAGACCCGCCTTGTGCCGTTGCAATTTCCCTTTCTGCAGAGGACTGAGTGGAACATTGCCTTTTAACACATTATGGGCCACTTCACACAAACACCGTACCAAGTCCGCATCCGCGCCGCGCACCAGGGCCCGGCCCACCTCCGGTGGCGCGCTGCGTAATACGCGCAAAGCCGGCGCGTGCTTGCGTATCCGTGCAGACATGATGATGAATGACGGCTAGAGTGCGTTGTCTTCTTCTTTTATCTTCTTCTTTTATTTCTTTACTCATTTGGGTGTGTACACCGTCTGTATCTCGCCGGGAAAAATCAGGGTACGCAATCGAAGGGGTGAGGGCGTGTCTTGTTTCAAGTCAATGAGTAGATACCCGTGAGCGGGTTGGGTCGCATCTTCAAAGGCTTCTCGTACAAAGGCCGTGTTTTTAGGGTACATCTGTTGAGCCAGGTGGGTAATTTGGAAGCGTCTCTGGGGTTTTTGAATAACACCACATACTGAGCATTCAAACTAATGTTTCTGTGCTCTTTGTTCTTACTGAAGAGATTCTGTACGATGTAGATGATGCTCAACCGACGATGATGGCTGCCTTTGGTAAAGAGACGGGTGATTCGACTGTCCGTTTCCGTCATGAGATCGTCCACCACCACCAACGTGTCTTGGGGTGTATCTTCAGGAGGTAAGCCTTCCACTAAGGTGAGTCCCGGGACACGGGCCAGTGCCTCGTACGCGGGTTGCCAAGCGCCATAACACCACAGGATGCGCGCTAGAGGGGGTGAAATGAGGGCTGACCCGTGTTGGATGAGACGTTGAACGAAGTGTGTTTTTCCCGACCCTGTCGGTCCAGCGATGAGACACGTGAAAGGATGCTGCCACCGAGTATCCATAGTTTTTTTATTTGGTGATTTGCGCTCGACGGTTAGAAGCCCACCATTGTTGTCGGGGATGCCACCGGGGATCGTAGTCGATTGGATACCGTTGTGGTGGTAAACGTGGTGATTCACGGGGATCCACTGCAAATATGTTTAGCAGCGTGTTGGTGGTACTAGGTGTTGGTGATGAGGTGGAAGGATCGTCGCTTCTCAGGGATGACGGCGTAGGATGACGTGGAGGTGTTGGAGTTGGAGTACGGGCCGTGGTCGTCGTGGTGGATAGGTCGATGGTGCGGGCCAAGGGTAACGTGGTGGTGGTGGCTGGAGTAGACGGTGGTGTGGTGGGTGTCTGGGTTGATACGTGGCGGACCCTTGACGTCTTGGATGGCGTAGGCAGCGTCGTGGTCGTGGTCGTGGTGGACGTGGTGGATGACGGAGAACGCAGGGTGTTCAAACAGGATAGCACCGTCGTCAAATCGTAGAACACGCCTGTAAATAACGTACCCACAAGCACTACTACACACACTATAGTACCCACTTGTGCTTTTCGAGTTCGTAATAGTAAGGGTAGACGTGTACTATCCATAGTACAATCCTACACTGAAGGCGGGTGATGATCGGGGTTAGAATTTATAGACGTTTCATGTCACGGCCGGACACCCAGGAATTAAACGAACGAGGCCATCCTTGCCATTTGACGAGATGATAGGGAATGCCACGGCGACGTTCCGTTTTCAAAATCTTTTCCACCGTGTAATAGTCTTTGGGTGTTTTCACTATGGGTTGTAATTCTGCCTCGTAAAACGTGCCTTGCAGTCTCTCGCCTTGTAGATCTTCCAGTTGATAGACGTGTGGCTGTCGAGGCTTATGGCGAACGATGACAAAGTGCTCGTCACTCCAGTTGGGCAAATAACTTTTCTCAAATTGACCTTTCACTTTACTGATCCGTACCACATCGCCACGTTTGTACCGGGGTGCTGTGAGTGAGGGTGAACTGGAGGGTGAGTACAGCGTAGCACGCACTTGATGTTCGTTGCGTTCTGTCACATCACGGGGAGCTCGCTGGATACTGCGATGATAGGCGCGATTGTAGCCTTGCACCAGTTGAGGTAATACATCGATGTAGCGTCGGGTGTTTTGGGCGGTAAAATACTTGTACATGCGGCCTTTGAAGGTACGATTGAAACGTTCCACCACAGAAGCTTTCGTCTCGTTGTACGTATGAAAGAAAATACCTTCTGTTTCTTAAGAAAGGCTTGAAAGGGTCGGTTGAGAAATTCTGTGCCTTCATCTGTTTGTAAATAAAGAGGTTTGCGCCCCGTCTTGAAAATCTGCTGGAAGGCTCGTATTAGATTCTCTCCTGTTTTGGTGCGAATGGGTAGTACCCAGGCACACTTGGATAAAATATCGATACAGGTCAATATATACCGATGTTCATCATTGTGAGGTGCAAAGCGACTCATGTCCACTAAATCCGCCTGCCATTGCGCGTCTATACCGCCGACGATCACGCGGTTACGGCGAAAATGGCGTCGGGCTGCTCGGTGTAAACTATAGGTGTCTTGGGTTTTTAACCAGTCTCGAACTTGAGTTCGACTGATGCCTTGAGAATGGGCAGCTCGAGAGAGCGCTCCCACAGCGCTATACGCGGCTGCACTCGTTGGGCTGTAATACAAATCGCTTAACACCTCGTTAATCACTGTAGACTCCTTTTTCTCCTTTTTTCCCTGTCGGTCCCGCTGCTTCATCACGGACTTTTTCTTCTTCATCGTTCTGGGTCGTCCCCGTCATGTGTGTGTGTGGGTCGCTTCATCAGGTGACACTGTCATTCTAGCCTCTGTGCATTCTATACATATAGTATTTTCCCCATCATCAGATTTTTTTTCATAAGGTTCATCTAGCGCGTGTTCGATAGCACGAGCCCATGCCAATTGGTGGGGTGATCGGTCGTCGGGTGTAAACAACTGGTCCACCATAGGTACTACTTTCTCCAAGGCTGACCACAGAGAGGGAGTTAGGAGGAAACTTCGCGCAGGCTCTTGGTAGCGGCCCACACGTGGAAAGAGCACAGTATGGTATACGTAGATGGCATTGTCCAGGTGGATAAGGTGTCCGTCTAACTCACCGTTCAACACCCGTTTAAATTTAGTCCACCCATCACGCTGTAGTGTCACCCTATTCGATAGAGTCTCAGCGTGCTCAAAGCAAATAGCTCCACAATCTTCGACCAGGGTGACTTTAGCTTCATACACGTATAACCCCACATTGGGTGTAAGAGGCAGGATGGCTTGTAGTGACATGCTTGCTCTAAATGTCGAACGGAGAATGACACACACTCTGTCTCAGCCCTCGTATTTATAGGGTCAGGTACTATACTGTCACTCTAGCCTCTGTGCATTCTATAGATATAGTATTTTCCCCATCATCAGATTTTTTTTCATCAGGTTCACTCAGCGCGTCTTCCATAGCACGAACCCACGCTAATTGGTCGGGTGATCGGTCGTCCGGTGTAAATAACTGGTCCACAATAGGCACTATTTTCTCCAAGGCTGACCACACAGAGGGAGTTAGCAGGATACTTCGCGTAGGCTCTTGGTAGCGGCCCAGGCGTATGTGGACGGGAGGTACGGAATATACGTAGATGGCATTGTCCAGGTGGATGAGGTCTCCGTCCAACTCACCGCTCAACACCCGTTTAAATTTAGTCCAGCCATCACGCTGTAGTGTCACCGTATTCGATAGCATCTCAGCGGGCGTCCAGTAAATAGCTTCATCGTCTTTGACCAGGGTGACTTTATCTTGATAGATGTATAACCTCACACTGCGTGTAAGAGGCAGGATGGCTCGTAGTGACATGCTTGCTGTAAATGTCGAACGGAGAATGACACACACTCTGTCTCATCCCCTGTATTTATAGGGTCAGGTACTATTCTGTGAGAGGCTGGGGTGGAGAGAGTACTTTATCGACCATGGGCACCACTTGTTGTAAAGCCGTCCAGAGATCGGGGTCCAGCGTAAATCCCCCTCGCTTCAGACATAGAAGTCGCGCAAAATACGGGCCGCGGAAAATGTAGACGTCCTGACACAGGTGAATACTATCGCCATCGAGATCGCCGCATAACACACGTTTCAAGGTATTCCAGCCTTCCGGGGTTAAAGACACACGGGCCGGTTCCGATGTGCACCAACAGCGGCTATCGTCATCAAACAATTCCACGCGTTCAGGATATAATAATAGCGTACAATCCCGGGTAAGTGTACGCGTGGCTAGTGAATTCGCTTCTGGGTAGAGTAGATCATGAACTTCGGTGATTATAGCTTTCAGCGCCTGCCATAATGCCGGTCGAAGTACAATAGCGGCGCCCCCACACTGTTCAAGCCGCGGAAAAAAAGAATCCTCTCTACCACTCCGCAGGTAGACACCCAGTCCTACATGCATAAAATCTACTTCGGGTTCTTTTCCCTGTAACAAGCGTGTTAATAGCGTCCACCCTGGTAGGGTTAAACATAATTTCACTTCTTTAGGATGTTCCTCGATAAGCTGCAATTCATGATCATACACGATTAGAATGACATCAGACGTCAATTGAAAAAAAGCGAGTTCCTTTCCCCGCGCTGCCATAATGATAAATGACAAAAAATACCGCGCCAGGCAAAATATATACAGACCGATTCTTGCTAATTTGAATAAAAAAATTGTAAATAAAAAAATACGCGTACCTTGTAGAAAATAATTAAATTGACAATGCAATTTTTTGTAGACGGACCCAGAGTGCATAAATTGATATTCTTGAATAATTAACATGATAAAAATAAAATATTATCATTGCTGGCATAGTATATTAAGTCCTCATAATTACCCGAACAATCCCTAGTGCTCTGAAATAGCAAAACCAAATACTTGCAAAGCCATACTATATAATGTAATAAATGCTAGACGTACGTGAAGGTATTTCTTCAATGCTAAACTGTGTGCCCTGTGTGCCCTAGTGCGCTTATAAATTTAAAGAAACGTTAATTCAATGAAACAATTAATCAAATAGGTAGCCCACATCCTCTTCTTGCTTCTACTTCAATAAAACAATGTAATTCATACGACAAACACATTTAATAATTACCAAATAGCATGAATTGGAACAAAACGGGGTTTAATTTTAAGTGCGATAAGAAAGGGGGACGCAACTCTGTTTTGACACGAAAATTTGAATCGAAGCGGCGCCCGTTGTGTTTCTTACGGTGAAATGAAGGCTCTGTTTTTATAATTTTCTACAGTTCTCTTTGGATAAACGCGCTGGAATTTTCACCGAGCTAGTATAAGGTTGTAAGTGATAATCTTCATGTATTTTTAGCCAGGAAAATCAATTTATTTTCAGTGTAGCGGATTTTTCCTACTATCGGACTTGAACATTAGGCCAGTAAAATTCACTAAAAATCATAAAATAACAATATAGTCGAGCGCTAGGGAGCTAAAATTTTAAATACTATACCATAACTTGTCTAAGTTTAATTGGAAATAAAATGTATACGGGCATTGAGATTTATTGTCAAAACACAGCCGTTTATAAATTCAAAACAAACACACACCCATTGTTCAACGTTCCATAGAAAACGGCGGAAAACGACAGAATCCCACGATTTCGACCACGTCCGCGCTTTGTCTATATATATCGCGGCCAGATTCATCGGCCCATTGCGAAACTTGTTTCACTGCCAAGATGAGCAAAGCAGCAGCAGCAAAAATGTCGACCACCAAGCCGAAGCTATCAAGGAGAAAATTAAGAATGATGAAACAGCATGTGAAACAATTTTGGCAAAGGGAATTCAGAGGATGGGCAGCCACGCTGACCAACGAAGAAGGGGCCAGCACTACAGCCAACAATGTGAGGGCGCTGTTGAACGCCGCACATTCGACCATCAACGAGGAGGGATGGTTCAACCATTTAAATGAAGTCATGGAAGCCATGCATACCATCCCTCCTCCGGCAACAACAGCGCCCGAACATGACTTCGAGAATTTGAGGGGAGACGAAATCATCTTTGACCCAGCGTCACCGGCAAGAACACCGCCACACCCAGCGTCACCGGCCAGAACAGCGCCCCGGGAGGAGGAGGGAGTACCACCACCCTTCCCGCTTGAAGATCTGCCCTCCTCCCTGGACGACGACACGCCATTAATCATCTTCGAACAACCACCTCCCACGATGGCTGCTGCCATCTTCATAAATGGGCATTCCATCACCCCCGACGTGAATGAAGATGGCAGCATCAGTCCTTACCGATACTTTTCGGTGAGTGCGCTGACTACGGGGAAGTAGACAGGCAAACTTCCCTGGTGAAGAAAACACCATATCAAATTGAACCAAACGCCCTTTTAAGGGCGAACAATCCTTCGAAAGAGAAGGCTTCTAACTGGCACATCAATTTCAAAGCATACAGCCCCCATCCCATTATTTTTATTTTTTAAACTGCAACACCAAAAAACAACAACCCCCGCCCGATATCAAAGAGTCCTTGTGAGGACTAATCTCTCTATTATATACACAGATTTTTTCTCTGTCCCATTAATTAATATTAAACAATCCGAACGATAACGGATTAAAATTTATTTTTGAATAATAACGGGGTGAAATTTATTTTGATAGAGAAGTTATGCCCGAATGATAAGGGAGACTGACAATTTATTTGAACGAGGACAGGGGATATATGTATTCTAGTGTTAATTTTTTTGTGCGTTGTTACAAGTTCCCTTTCGGAAAAGATGGTGGTTATTAAAATAACCGTTAGGATATGTAATAAATTACATTGTTGACAGGGCTTGTTGTCGCTGTCTTCTATCACCACAGACCGGGCATGTCAAGGGCAGTAATTGACACATTCGGGGTTTGTTGTTCTCTGCGCACGTTGGAATCTGCGCGAATTTATGAATACAAGTTTCACATAACGCCTGATGGCCACACGGGAAGATCGCATAGCTTGCAAATTGGTTACTACATTCCACGCAGGATAAATATAAGGCGCTTTGACGTTCCGTGTTGGACCCCAGTGTTGTTGTTGCTATCGCCCAAACATAATGTACCTCGTCTTGATTTTGGCTTATTTTTCTGTCCCTGCTTCTGTTTGTTCTCACATCCTTGCGCATTTTTCTCACATCTTGCCGATGTCTAGCGGTCCTCACATCTTTCCTATTCTTTCTGTAGTCTGTCCTCTTTGTTCTGGAATCTTTCCTTTGGGATACTACCGTGTTTAAGTCTCCCCTGTTGTCCGTCTGCTCATCTTGGTCTGAAGTATCTGAGGTGTCTGTTGTCTGGCTTCTGCTTTGTTGTGCCATTTCTCCATCGGCTTTTTCTTTAACTTGTGGTGTCAACATATTTTGTAACATGGAGTCTATGTTGTCAAAACATTGGTATTCGTCTGGAGTAACATCCGGTGCTAGGGCAAAGAAGTTACTCAGCGGCGATGTGTCTGGGGGATCTTCACAATGGACTGGAGTTGGTAAAGGATAGTTGCAGGGTTGAGGTGAAGGAAATAAATCTTTGATTATTGCATCCAACCAGGGTTGGTCATGTACCAAATTAATGACGTCGCCGAGCAGTGGTACATCATCATTTGGGGTGAAGTCTGATTTATCAATATCCATGATTTCAACCAGGGTGCTTGCATCACTGAGCACTCAGGCTAATTGTGAATGCCTGAAAAAAAACTGCGCGCTATTTATAGGCGGCCCGTAGCGACAACACTCTGTCGTCTGCTACACTGACGCTGCGAAAATCTGTGTGTGTGTGTTTGTTTTGAATTTATAAACGGCTGTCATTCTACAATAAAATGTCAATGCCCGTATACATTTTATTTCCAATTGAACTCAGACAAGTTATGGTATAGTATTTAAAATTTTAGCTCCCTAGCGCTCGACTATATTGTTATTTTATGATTTTTAGCGAATTTTACTGGCCTAATGTTAAAGTCCGATAGTAGGAAAAATCCGCTACACTGCAAATAAATTGATTTTCCTGGTTAAAAATACATCCAGACTAGAGCTTACAATCTTATAATATTACCGTGAAAATTCCAACGAATTTATCGAAATAAAACTTTGAAAAAAATAAAACTTTGGAAAAAAATAAAACACAACATTTTTTTAGCAGATACCATAATCTTGCACTCACTCACACCCACATGCCGCCATCTTGTACCCACCACCCACCACATACCGCCATCTTGTACCCACCACCCACCACCCACAAGCCGTGTAGACTATAAATAACGTGTGGTATATTGACATTTATTCACAAATACAATTATGAGTTCAAGAAGACGACCCCTGTTCACCCACCATCCCGCGAGAGATCCAAGACATGATGCTGCTACAGAACCCAGAGAGATGGTTAGCAGTGAAGAGGATGGAGGAATAACGATAATCACAAGTTTTCAGAGGGTTCTTGAAGACGAAACCACGTTAATACGCAGTACAGAAGAACTTGCGGAAGAACTCCGGCGAAATATAAGAGCAGAAGAGGATAGACGGTTGCAAAGACTAAGTCAACAACAGGACGAAGAAATCAACAGGATGGAGGCCATTGAAGAAGAAGAAAACGAGGACAATGATATAACTGATGGGGAACAAGACGGCGAGCTTCCATGGTTAAATAAGAATACACCGCCAATTACAACAACAACAACGTTGCCTACCGAAACTGCCAGTATAACCACTTCGGCTGCAGAAACTCCACCACAACGATGCCAACACGCAGCCGAGGTATCCCGCCTCAACGAAGTGATTAACACCATGCGGGAAAACATGACTGGAATGGAGGTGACAATGAATGGAATGGAGGCGGAGATTTCCAGACAGAACAAAGAACGACATATAGAAGAAAAAAAACACGATGTAGTATCTGTACAGATGAGGAGAGCTTGTACGCTGTATTACCGTGTGGACATCTGTGCCTATGTAAAGATTGTTGGGTGACACTGTCGTGTGAAGGAGCCATGTGCCGCTGCGTTGACGCAGGGGAGGAGCATCTAAAAATAAAGTGCCCAATATGCAGGAAGCATGTGGGAGGGATAAAGAGAATATACCGCGCATAAGTGTGGTAACACTTTCAAAGGCCCTTTTCAGGGCCAACCCATCTTTCCGGAAGTGGAAACTTCTATCAAAAAAGCACAAAAATTAACACCAACTCCCATCACCCTTTCCCCAAAGAAAAAAATTTTTTAAAAATTTTTGTACATTTTTTTGAAATTATTGAAAAAAATTATACCCTTCGGCCACTGCGCATGCGCAGATTCACCCTAATTCAACCCCACACCCAGTCCATCAGATGCTCCTTCACCTAAGCTTCAATTTGATACCTCACTCGACCCACTACCTCCAAAAAAAAAAAAAAAATGTTTAGCTCCTTATTTCATCTTCACAAGGCCAGGTCAAGGAAATTTCATAACCTTTTTGGAGCTAGGGGAGCCCCTAATGATGCAATGGGGTCGAGTGAGGTATCAATGTGAAGCATTTCACGTCAGCTTCAATTTGATACCTCACTCGACCCACTACCTCCAAAAAAAAAAAAAAATGCTTTCACAAGTCCAAGTCAACGAAATTTCATAACCTTTTTGGAGCTAGGGGAGCCCCTAATGATGCAATGGGGTCGAGTGAGGTATCAATGTGAAGCATTTCACGTAAGCTTCAATTTGATACCTCACTCGACCCACTACCTCCAAAAAAAAAAAATGCTTTCACAAGTCCAAGTCAACGAAATTTCATAACCTTTTTGGAGCTAGGGGAGCCCCTAATGATGCAATGGGGTCGAGTGAGGTATCAATGTGAAGCATTTCACGTAAGCTTCAATTTGATACCTCACTCGACCCACTACCTCCAAAAAAAAAAAATGCTTTCACAAGTCCAAGTCAACGAAATTTCATAACCTTTTTGGAGCTAGGGGAGCCCCTAATGGTCCAATGGGGTCGAGTGAGGTATCAAATTGAAGCTTAGGTGAAGGAGCATCTGATGGACTGGGTGTGGGGTTGAATTAGGGTGATTCTGCGCATGCGCGGTGGCCAAAGGGTATGAAAATAGCCTTTTTGGAGCTAGGAGAGCCCCTAGTGGACCGATAGGGTCGAGTGAGGTATCAAATTGAAGCATTCATGAAGGGGCATCTAATGGACTGGGTGTGGGGTTGAAATAATCCTTTTTTTCAATAATTTTTATTTTTTTCAATAATTTCAAGAAATTAAAAAAAGAAAGAATGAACACTAAGCATTTTTTTAATTTTCTACTATTTTTATTAACACAAATAGAATGAACGTATTCACAAGGGTATTGAATTTTAATACAATTATATCTGAGTATTGAATTTTTAATACAATTAACAGTAAAAAAAAACTCTGAATTTTTAATACAATTATACGCTCTCAAGCCACTTCAATGAATGTGTATGGTAAATGTTTTTCAACACTTGTTCTGATTGTTCAATAGTTCGCCAACAAGACTTGTTTGAATTCATCATCATCTTTCCGGCCCTGGTGCACGTAAATGTAGGTAATAATCTCTTCACGTGGAATTTTGGGAGGGCAGGCCGCTTCCACTCTCAGGGAAATTTGCGTCTCCGTCACGGTCTGTAGTGCTTCAGTGATCAGTGCGTATGAGGGTACACTAGTGTCCTCGGGAATTTGAGGTCTGATGAGATCCAGGACTGTGTCGATGTACTTCTGATAAATATAGTGAGTCACCTGGTAGGTCAGAGCTTGACGAATTGTACTTGCAAGACTCTGCAACTTCCGCCACGCCGTTAATTTCAAAGTGACACCCTGAGGACAAGCAACAAGCTCTTGCGTATCTAACCGCCTTCGCCATTTACGGATATGCACGAGAAGCTGATCGTTGAAATAAGCACAGCTCACAAAGATGTCGTCACCCACATGAAATTTCGCTTCGTCACTGCCCTGGTCGCGAATAACCGCATCGATGGCGTAATCAAGGGTCTCCAGTTTTTGCCAGGAAGCGTAGGTCAAGGCAATATGCTTACCGGGTCTGTCGTTAAAGCCCGCTGCATTAAAATGCACTTCTTCGTCTTTCACACTCACTGTTAAATAGGGTGAGAGCTCCCAAATGTCCGTGTGAGCTGCGTGGTAAGCTTGCTGGATGAGGTTATTGATCTCCTGGACAGACATAGGAAGTTCTACCTCTTGTTTCACTTGCTGGAGTACTACTGGCTCCTCAACCACTACTGACTCAGGTATTTCTAACGGTGTTAGTCGGGGCCGTTTGGGTCGTCCAGCGCGTTTAGCAGGTGTACTCTCTGGGCTAGTGTGCGTACGTTTGCTAGCTGTACGCTCTTCGGTGGTATCCATCACTAAGATATCATCATCTACAAGGGGAATTTCAAGTAGATCTGCTAGTTCGTCATTTCTCGTGATCTTCAACCCCTCCACGAAGGCTGGAAATGCATTGGGGCCACTCCGCAGTAGACCGTCGATGAGAGCTCTGTTTTGTCGTGAAGCGGTGTTCTGCGCCATGATATCTTCGACACCCTGTTTCAGGAGTATGTTTTCCTGCATAAGGAAATCACATAGTTCAGCCACATGCTCCATCTCATCAACGAGGCGAGAACGGTTCTTTTGAAGCGTGACTAGGTCGGCTGCCTCCATTATGACTATGGGCTCAGGCTGGTGAGTAACTGCTACGGTGTAAAAGTCTGGTGAATTTGCACTGGTAAAAGTGAAAAAAGTAAAAGGTTCACAGCTCATACAAAACAGGCAAGCAGGCTGGATGACTGGCTAGAGGTGAAGCAAGCAGGCAGGCAGGCAGGTAGACAGGCTGGGAGGCTGGTCAGGTCAGGTAAGTCACAGTGCTCCGCAAAAGTAGTGCAATGAATACTCCCCTACCCTAAAAATCGACTCCTTTTATACGTTTTTCTACAATCCGCCATCTTGTACCCACCACCCACCACACGCCGCCATCTTGTACCCACCACCCACCACACGCCGCCATCTTGTACCCACCACCCACCACACGCCGCCATCTTGTACCCACCACCCACCACACACGCCGCCATCTTGGTCCCACCACCCACCACACGCCGCCATCTTGTACCCACCACCCCATCCACACACCGCCATCTTGTACCCACCACCCACCACACGCCGCCATCTTGTACCCACCACCCACCACACACGCATGCGCACAACCCCAATTGTGACGTCACCCAAGGTTCTGCGCATGCGCACTGACGCGCTATCTACTCAATTTACGCCTTGTATACTACTTACGACATCTAATGACGATTTGAAAATTATTTGCTGTAATCTATATTCAAGGAAGGATGCAAGCTGCTATATTTACACACCGTCAAGGATACAGCATTTCTCAACAAGGAATTTCAAACATCTCTCAAATCGAAACTTCGACCAGATGAAGGCATCCGTGGTGGAAATATGGAATCGTACGCCGAATTACAAGCGTCTAGTCCGTCATTCATAATCCAGCC
>JAVTVY010044488.1:0-21018 GCA_036873755.1 Hanleya hanleyi | reverse complement strand
TCTTGGGGAAATTATATTTTATCTACTCAAGGGAGATGACTCAATATGACTTGTCTGTTGTGAGGGAAAATGAGAGCGAAACACCAAACTGTCGTATCCGACATGATTAAATATTAAAGAGTGAATCTTCAGGAAATATTATTGAATTTGGATGATTCCATATGGCCTGTCTGTTTGGAAGCATTGAAACAGAACTGACATGTCTGAAACGAGTATTAATTCAACACTCCGTGAATCTTCGGAAAGAAGATTTTATCTAACCAAGGGGGACTACTAAATATGGCTTATATCTCTCATGGTAAAATGCGAGCGAAATATCAAACCGACGAATCTGAGATGATAAAAAAATTGAGAGTGATCTTGGCCGAATATATGATATACTTTTCTAACCAAGGGGGGACAACTCCATATGGCTTATCTGTCGCGACGAAAAATTGGAGAGAAACACCAAGCTAGGATAGCTGACATGACTAAAACTTGTAAAGTGAATCTTGGCGGAAATGTTCTACCCAATGGAGACCACTCGATATGGCTTGTCTATCGCGAAGGAAAAGGGACGCAAAATGGAAGGGAAAACAAACTGGCGTATCTGACATTACTACAATTCAACACTCAAACCTGAATCTTTCGAAACAAGATTTTACCTGTAGACCCAAAGAGAACTAAAAAACTGGCGCATCTGACATGACTAAAATTTAAATAGTGGATCTTGGGGAAATTATATTTTATCTACCCAAGGGAGATGACTCAATATTATATTATTTAATTTGAATGACTCAATATGGCTTGTCTGTTTGGAAGCATTGAGACAGAACTGACATGTCTGAAATGAGTATTAATTCAACACTCTGTGAATATTCGGAAATCTCCATGAAACACCAAACTAGCATAATTGTAAAGTGAATCTTGGCGGACATATTTTTTCTACCGAAGGGGGACCACTCGATATGTCTTGTCTATCGCGAATGAAAATGGAAGCGAAATTCCAAACTGTCGTTTCCGATATGGCTGAAAATTTCAAAGGAGACAATATTACAAGAGAGGTAAAATTAACTTATCGGATGTATAAAAATGAATATTCAAAAGACGCAAAATGGAAGGCAGAGCAAACTGGCGTATCTGACATGACCGATATCAACACACAGTGAATCTTCGGAAGCACGTTTTTCTCTGTAAACCGAAGGGTACTACTCAGTATGGTTTTTCTCTCTGAATGGAAAATGGGAGCGAAATAATAAATGGGATATCTGGCTTCACTAGAAATAGGAGATTGAGGCTTGAGAATTTTTTGGGTTTTTTTTGTCCTACCCGAGGGGACAACTCAATATGGCTAAATTGTCATCGCGAAGGAAAATTGTAGCGAAATACCAAACTGACATATCTGACATGACTAAAATTGAAGGGTGAAATTTGAGGAAATTATATTTTGTTTACCCAAGGGGGGGGGGGGGGGCACTCAATATGGCTTGTCTGTCGCGAAGGAAAATGGGAGTGAAATATCAAAGCGATTTATCTTACATGGTTTTAAATTTTAAAGGAGAGTATAATTTACAGAGGGAATCTACACAAAGGGGACAACTCACTTTCATGTATGCTTCACGGTAAAATAGGAAACGTATCTGACATTTCAAGACTGGGTGAATCTTCGGAAACAAGCTTTGATCTGTACAACCAAGTTCGACTACTCAGTATGGGTTTTCTCTCTGAATGGAAAATGGAAGTGAAATACCAAACTGGCATATCTGACATGACTAAAATTGAAGATTGAATCTTGGGAAATGATATTTTATCTTCCCAAGGGGGACGACTCAATATAGCTTGTCTGTCGCCAAGAAAAATTGGAGTGAAATACCAAACTGGCATGTCTGACATGAGTAAAAATTAAAGAGTGAATTTCGAGGAAAGGATATCTTTTTCTATGCAAGGTGGACGACTCTATATGGCTTGTCTGTCGCAAAGGAAAATTGGAGCCAAATGTCAAACTGGCGTATCTGACAGGACTAAAAAATTTACATTGAATCTTGGGGAAATATTGTATCTACCCAAAGGGTACCACTCGATATGGCATGTCTGTTACGAGGGGAAAATGGCTTATCTGCCATGGCTGAAACTTTAAAAGGAGAGAATAATTTCCAGAGGCCATCTACGCAAGGAGGACAACTCACTGTCACATATGTTTCGTAGGGTAAACTACGATAGGTAGAATGAACTTAATTTTCTGATGTATAAAAATTAATATTCAAAAGACGAAAAATGGAAGCCAAAGCAAACTTGTGTCTCTGACATGACTCGGTGAATCTCGGTGAAACAAGACCAAGGGGAACTACTCAATATGGCTTTTCTTTCTGAATGGAAAATGGAAACGAAGTACAAAACTGGCATATCTGACATGACTAAAATTGAAAATTGAATCTTGGGAAATGATATTTTATCTGCCCAAGGGGGACAACACAATATGGCTTGTCTGTCGCGAAGGAAAATGGAAGAGAAACACCAAAGTGGCGTATCTGACATCTGACAAATTTCAAACCAGATAATGATTTACAGAGGACATCTACGTAAGGGGGACAACTCACTGTCAGGTATGCTTCACAGAGTCAAATATGAGATAAACAACGAACATATCTGTATAAAAATTAATATTCAAAAGACACGAAATGGATGGGAAAGCAATCTTCGGAAACAAGTGTTGATCTGTAGAACCAAGACTGACTACTCAAATTGGCTTTTCACTCTGAATAGAAAATGGAAGCGAAATACCAAACTGACGTATCTGACATGACTGAAAATTTACGATTGAATCTTGAAAAATGATACGGTTTTCTACCCAAGGGGGACAACTCAATAATGCTGAATTGTGAGTCACGAAGAAAAATTCGAGTGAAATAACAAACTGACATATCTGACATGACTTAAAATTCAAAGTGAATCTTGAGGAAATATATTTTTCTATCCAAGGGGGCGACTCTACCTGGATTGTTCGTTGCAAATGAAAATTGAAGCAAAAAACCAAACTGGCGTATCTGACGTGACTAAAAATTGAACAGTGGATTTGTAAGGGGGGACAACTCACTGTCACGTGTGTTTCGCTGGGTAGAATGAACTTAATTTTCTGATGTATAAAAATTAATTTTCAAACGACCCAAATGAAAGAAAAAGCAAACTGGCCTATCTGACATGACTATAATTTCAACACACTGTGAATCATCGGAAACTAGACTTTATTTGTAGAACCAAGGAGGACTAGGTAAATAACTCTATGTGAAGTATCATATGCGACATGACTAAAATTTAAAGTGTTCCTCTTGGGAAATGACCTTATATCTACCCAAGGTGGACTATTCAATATGGTCTGTCTCGAAGAAAATGGGAGAAAAATGCCAAACTGACATATCTGACATCGCTAAAAAAAGAGCTCAAATTATGAATGACATTCCATTTAACCCTATCTGGTCTGGGCTTTTGGGACCTGTCCAGGCCTGGGGGGGGCCCTAATTATTTTTTTATTTAATTTATTTTTCTTACCCCTTGAGCTAGGGGGCTGAAACTTATCACACTATACCCTTGGGTCAAGCTCTACCAGAAAATCCAAGATGGCCGCTTTGATGACAAAAGGAGCGCAACTTGTGTTGTAATTCTTCGCAGAGTGAAATAAGCGAGGAGAAACTGTCCTTTTCAAATGAGGGAAACCGGCAGGGAAATCAAACTGCCATATGTGACATGACAAGCTTCAGAAGAGGAAAGTAGAAATAACATTCACTTCACCGAAAGGGTTGACCTAAATCCGAGATTACATCTATGATCTACTATGAGATTGATAAGAAATATTAAACAAACATTTGTGACCCTACAACATATTTCACAGAAAACATTGGAAATGAGTGATAGGATTTACACTATGAGTCAGAGTTTGGTCTGAATCGCTCACCATTACCAATGTTGGCTCTTACACCCGTCAGTTGGATTATATCGGCTTTTCCGTGACTTATTATCTACCTATTTAAAATCGGTAGCTCAGTTACTTACGTTGGTATTTGAAACACCATTAAAATATTAACCCCTCAGATAAACCGGAGATATTACAAGTCACCCATAGCCGTTTGTCGGTCCGAATGAGCCGAAATCCCGATAAGCTCCTCGGTCATCCGCGCCTCCACGTTGGAAGTTATTGGCCGCTCATAATCCTGTTTGGCGAAATTTTGCTAATCCTGACATGGACATCACGGCGATTTCTTTAGTTCTACAGCCAGGAAGATCATATTACATCTTATCAATGTGTCCAACCGATAGAGGAATTTTCGCCCTCTGGTTGGCCTGACATGGCTGAAATCGGATTTCCTAGCCGATAGAAGCCGAAATCAACCGTTCTATTGTATTTTACTGATATAGGTAATTGGACGATTCACGTCTCGCTCCCACGATGCACTGCGCATAGTATAACAAGCTACCCAACTGACACCGCTGTTTAAATATTCGCTTGCCATCTGCTGTATATTGTTGAGTTTTCTTTCTTTTATTAACAGAAGATAACTGTGTATTTTATAAAAGGAAAATCCTGATAATACAGTGCTAACTCGCGAAGGCAGGATTCGACGGCAGGATGCGAAACGCGAAGTTACCGCACCTGGGCACCTGACTTCGCCCATTCGCATCCTGCCTTCCCGACTTTGCATTCTGACTTCGCGCTTCGCATCCTTAATTCTTTATTCTGACTTCACGCTTCGCATCCTGGCGTCGCATCCTGCCTTCGCCACTTCGCATCCTGACTTCGCGCTTCGCATCCTACCTTCGTCCTTCGCATCCTGACTTCGCACCCTGCCTTCGTGTGTCGGTCCGTAATCATTAACACAATACAGCGATGTCCCTTCTCGGCCATCATATAAAATACATTACATTATTTATTTCCGAGAAAACGGGCAAAATGCATCTCCTGCATTCCAGGACCGGGAGTTTCTGGGGCCTATACGGGCCCTGTTCCCTCGCCTGTTGCTCTATGATAATTCACTTCTTTTTAACTTTGTATTAATGAATCGTATTCGTATTGTACTGTTTTATAATGTTCCAGTACGAAATACAACTAGAAAGTCAAATAGATTCAGGCATGATATGTGAATATTTGACTGCGGCGATCTAGGATCCGGAGCTTTCCTGGCCTAGGCGGCCCCTGGACCCTCGCCGGTTGGGCTGTCTTAATCGACCCATCCCCCCCCCCCACTATGAATTTTCGCTATATCCGCTCTTGAAATGCGTGTTTTATGTTCATGTATCTAACTGTCTAAGTATTATAAACGTTAAAATATCAGTCCCCCTGCCCAAAGCCAACATATGATAACAAGTGGAATATAGGTGACCATTTCCAACTAACATAATATACCTCGAAATAATTCCATAATAATTACGAGTGCTTATATCTTTCTATCTACATGAACGTCTCGAAAGTAGACCTATACGTTGAACTTTGAGCAAAATACCGGCCCGAATATTTGCATTTAGTATAACAAAATGAACCGTGGGCTGCAGCTAATCCGCTTAGCTGATATGCTTTTACAACGAGAAGACTGGTGCAGCCTGCTATATGATTCGTTTATTTGCAGAATTATTCAGGAAGTTGCTATCCGCAAGAGATTATTTCACTTAATGACCATTACCATATCACAAAGGCAGTGAAAGACAGTAATAAATTAACATTGAATGCGACAAGCGAATTATTGTGCATGTGCAACTTTGAGTGGCAAGGGAAGACAAAGCTGTGTGGCGCAGATCGCCTCCACTGCTCAACATGGCCTGGGAAATTGAACCTAGAGTAGATGGGACAATGGTTTTCGAAGCTGAAAATTAAGAATTTCTGTACGGGTGACAACATTTGCCAGCATATTAAGTTTTTATATATTATTATTATTATTTTAGATTGGGGAATACACAAATACATACACATGAAAACATTTCAAATGTCAGCTATCAACCTTTTCCAGGACTAAAATCTCTTCTGGAACACTTCCTGTTCGCATTCTATGGCATGGCTAACTCGTTCAATATGATAATAATCATTCAATATATTTTAAAGGCAGTAACATAATTGGTAGTTTGCCATTCAATTTACATCTGTATATAAATTGTTTAGCTAATAAAATACAACAATTTATTACTTCATCTGCAGTTTTTGTTCCCCCCAAACATAAGAAACTTGTCGGTAAACTGTACAAATGTGCCCGTTCCAGTCTCTATCCAGTCCACAAGACCGCTCCAAAAAGCTTTTGAGATTTCGCACTGAACAAATATGTGCTCTAAAGATTCTGTCTCTTTTTTGCATAAATCACAAATAGCTGAAAACCTCATCTTGATTTCCCGAAGGAAAGTATTTGTAACCAGTATTCTGTTGGTTATTTCGACATTCTAGCCATATTAAACTGGTGTCAAGCGTGCTCAAAAAGAGTAGCAAGTGAATTAACTTCCATTCATTTTGCTGAATCGTGAATATTCTTTCCCATTTGGCTTCGCAATTTGGCTTACTATACTTTCTCTGGATCAATATTCAATAAGAAGGTTTACATCCCTTTCTTCTATTTGTCAAAACTGCGACGGGATAGGGTATACTCGGGTTTTCTAGTTTACCGTACTTGGAAGGGAACTTTTTCATATAAGCGTTCACAGCTTTAATCACCCAAAGGAAAGTTATAACATTTGTCGACCAATCAAATTGTTTTTCAAATTCAGTATATGAAAGAAATTCTCCTTTCGCATATTAAGTTAATTTCGAATAGTATATCCATACGATGTGCTATTCTATTTTCCCATCGAAAATGTTTTACTTGCTTCCAATTTGGTTTGAGAATCAGGGTTCCATTTGCATTTTCA
This sequence comes from Hanleya hanleyi, assembly GCA_036873755.1. Lineage (NCBI taxonomy): Eukaryota > Metazoa > Mollusca > Polyplacophora > Lepidopleurida > Hanleyidae > Hanleya > Hanleya hanleyi. The sequence continues at coordinate 14,163 of JAVTVY010044488.1, read as the reverse complement.
TGAAGCACCTAAAGGGTTTCAAGAAAAAGCCGAAAGTAGTTCATATTCGCCAGTAGTTCGCCAGCAAGGCGTTATAATACCATATCGGGTCTATCTCATGGTTCTTTAATTCATCTAAGTATTGTATATCTTCTTGCTCCCATTCCAATTTAAAGTTTGAGAATTTTTAGAGAAATACACTATAAGGCGTTCAGCTGGAGTGATTAATTGGGGGCCGGTCGGTGGCAATTAACGCGGAGACCTGATGACAGTTGACGATGGCTGCTGGGCCGATTAAGCAAGGATCACAAGTGTGTAATGCACGAGGCGAAGTCTATTCTGACTAATCATTATATAAAACTTCGAACAAAATAGAAGATTGTAACATTTCCGTCGTAACGTTTGCCGTTAGAATAGAGTTTTTTTTTTACCCAGAAATCGTCAACTTAATGTTTGCAAAGGAGGAAGTCGAACAATAGAATCGAAGTATTTAACTCTTGAACCTTCTGTTATTATGTAGCTTGGGTTCTTGTCATTATCACTGATTATTGACGCTTCGAAACGTTATGGACAGATGCACAGGTCTAAGTAGCACTGTTTTGTCAGAGATTTTTTTGAAAATTTAAAACTTATTTTTTTTTAGTTTTAAAATTTTAATTTTTTCAAATTTCAATTTTTTTTATTTTTTTTTAACATCTTGGAAACATTAAATTATTATATAGCTTACTCTGATACTCATACATGGTCATATTTTAAAGCGCGAGCCCGTGTTTGCCAAGCATGGAAAATTACACAAAGTATATACCAAATACATAGACTATTTTGTATATACTATTTTGGGTAATTTTCCATGCTTGGCAAACACGAGCTCGCGCGTTAAAATATGACCATGTATGAGTATTAGAGTAAGCTATATAATAATTTAATCTTTCCAAGATGTTAAAAAAGAATTAAAATTTTAAAATTTTAAAAAATTAAATTTTAAATTTAAAAAAAATCTCTGACAAAAAGTGCTACTTAGACCTGTGGACAGATGCATCCAGCAGGTTGATTTTCATAACATGATTATGTGATCAACACCAAAAATAATATCGTTCGGCTTCTTTACACCGTTATCCCACCCTGAAAACGTAGAATGTAATCGGCTTTAAATGAGTATTTGTTGCCAAATGGATGGGCGAACTCCTCTTCCTTTATTAGAATGCAGTGCTTTATGTTTGTTGATGTAATACTGAAACAGGAACATGGAAGTGTTATTCAGTGAAATTCACATGGTATCGGTACTAACTTTTCTTGAATATTTTCACAAGCATTGTACTATAACTGGTAGGTCGAAATGTCCCAATAATCTGCAAGAATACATGGATAATACAACACATGATACATTTCTCTTCAACCAATATTATGATTAATATATTGTTATATTCTTTCACCTAAGTTTTATTGCTTAAATTCAATGTTCATTTTCTGCTCTCACGTATGCCTTTTGTGTGTGTGTGTGTGTGTGTAACAGACTTGCCTATAAGATCAGATATAAATATTGGAATTAAACATATTTAAAGATAATACATTGGGAGTTGAATGTACAAGCAACGAGTAAGCTGGAGACCCCGATTGACCACAAGCTGGGTAATCTTCATCTTCATTTAATCCAGCCAATTTCTACGTTCCCACTTCGAACCTGCCTTGATTTATCTGACCCCTTCAGTGTTCAAAATCCGAGGTGTAAATTTCACCTTCTAACGGCAGAAGAACCAATCAGAACGCACACATCGATTGCGAGTGAAGGTCAGTGAAGTCACGTAGAGTGACATCATCCTCTATTATCGGCGTCTTTCCTCCTAATAAGGTGCCCACAATGTAGGTCAGCCAATCAATAACGCTCTTGTGCGACCCATTTCGAATTTCAAATACCTTCGAGGTCAGTGACGTCTCGTGTCTATTTATAAGTTATTTGAACATTGAACATTCAGATAAATCAAGGCAGGTTCGAAGTGGGAACGTAGAAATTGGCTGGATAAAATGAAGATGGGTAATCTTGAGTCGGGCACAAAACACTGTCGGGCGTACACCGTTTACGTAAGCGGCAGTCAAAAGACGGCTGGCACCCATGTGTTCAGCCAAGCGTGCAGTAATATACCGCGTAGGCCAGTTAGCAGAAATTGCTATCTATAGTTGGGTATGGTTGCAAATGTGCGTTAGTTTTGATCGAAGCTCAAGAAAAACACTCGCGTGATTATTTATATAATAGATCAAACTGAGATATTCAAATCGTTCTGTTTGCTTATATAGTCCGGTACCTCATTCACCATCCGGTACTCTAAATTTGAAGTTAAATCAGCACGTTTTCTACCAGTTTGTTTTCTTACACGGCGCACTGCCCAGTACTTTTTATATCGTCTGTTGCACTCTCTCGTAATGTCGCATACAATATTGTCACAGGCCCCAGTGTCTGGACAGTAGAATTTAAATTCAGTATAATTTAAATATTTTTTTTTTTTTTAAGTCATCCTATAATACAGAGAGGTATTATAGGATGACTTAAAAAAAAAAAATTATTTAAATTATACTGAATTTGAATTCTACTGTCCAGACACTGGGGCCTGTGAATATTGTGTATGTCCCATATAAATAACGATTAAAATTTGCCGTTTCCTAACGTACCCGGTGCACGATTTTAATCACACTCTCATCTGTCTCATTTGGAATCATCCCGCCTATCTTTCCTGGTCGGTCTCTCCCAATCTAGGTAAACGAAGATGGTAAATCAGGAGAATATTCCTTGATATTATATGGCAGTTCACTGAGATTGAGTCTTCCCCGGTATACTGTTAGAAAATTATAGAACTGGCTATGATCTTTTAGTTCTCACCGTGATAGAGATATTATACGCCGTTTTCTGTTACTGCCTGATACGCTTTCGCAGTAGGGCATTTATTTTACAACATTTCATCTGTTTTTTTTTTTGTATCGTTTTCTGATTAAATGATCAAGTTTTCTCCGTACCAGTGTGTTTTCATTTATCCCCTGGTACTTTGTACATCGCTCGGTATTCTCTCCCATGTTGCCTGTTGACGTCCGAGGCAAGATTTGGTGAATTATTCATGTTTTACCTGTAAATCCATTACCTTATGGTTCACCCCCCGGTAATTTTTACTTCGTCCAGTACACCCTACAATAACCCCTGGGTTCTTCTAGTTCTTTTTGAGTCGCCCGATAACCGCGCGATTCCATCTTAATATTATTGTATAGTGCTCTTTTAAGTTGATCCGCTTGACTGACCATGCAGTGTTCTCCGGATGACATTTATCGTCACGACAAATATGATACACAAAGGCAGAAAAATCACGCCAATGATACAACAACATATGCTTAATTTCGCATACAAAATTTAAGGTATATTTTATTGTACATAATAGTATATACAACCCTTATTCTGTCGTATTTCTGAGGGGCTGGAGGAAATGAAGAGGTGGATGATATCACGGATGATTTCACATCCTGTGACGTCACATACGTGTCAAGGGTCACTTCCGGGGATGATCTCAGTTATGGTTACGTGTTTATATGACGTCGCGGATAAATTATATATGTGGATAAATCCCCGTCCATGTGACTTCCCAGTCAATACTGATCCCCAGTTTGATTCGCTGGGAATCGTGGGGAATGTCCGGTAATCTTAAGGTAAGACCCGGTCATCTCCGGGAATGTCCGGAGATCAGTTGAACACAGAGTTCAATCTTCCACCACCAGGGTTTTAGCCATACATACATTATGCATCATCATACAGGCAGCGATACTATGGATACTCATTAGCCAAGCTAATTCAGCGCCTTGTGACCCATCCCGGTCTTGACCAATCTCAACGTCGCTAAACGAGAACCTAGATTATACATCGTACTTAATATGATCGGTTGAAAATATCACGGTTTGCATCTGGTGTAAGACGGAGATATATATACTGGGACCTGATAGTCCCAATAGGAACCCACTCATGGGTATTTTTCGTGACAGTATGGAGTGTAGCATATTATTTTTGTTTTGTTTTACGCTCAGGAATACGATGTGAGGGGTCTCGAGGCCATGGGATAAATTTTACTGAGAAGGTCTAGTCTGAATGGGTCGTGTTGAGTATCATATTGAAGCACTCGTGGGGCTGCGCCGGGCTTGGGTGGGGTATCCTGGATATGTCGCCGATTTGCGCATGCGTGGACAGAGAATAATGGAGAATGGGCATTTGAACGAGCATCCGTGGTCCGATTGGGTCGTGTGAAGTGTCAGTTTGAAGCACTCGTGGGGCTGCTACGAAAATGTCTTTGTGCTTCGCTATTCCCTAGGTTAATCTATTGACAGACGGCGACGAGAACATGACGCGAACGTTCGTTGCACGTAGCGTTTGGAATTTTTCAAATACGACTCACGGCGGACGTTCGCGTCGCACGTCGCGTTATGTATTATCTTCAGAGCAGAACATCCATTTTCCACTTTCCTATAAGCACAAATGTCTATAATGTGCCGTATTTGATTGGTCACAAATGGCTCTGTTCAAGAACAAACTTGATCAGATGTTAAGATATTTTAGATGCAGGAGAATATCGCAAACTAGGCGAGTCATAATATTAGGTGACTGTATACTTAACCTGTCAATGACACAGTTGAAATGACAGAAGTCCGCCACTAAGAGTCCAACTACTGGATCGGTTACAACTAAGAATTTTAAAAAAGCTTAGATGTGCGGAACAACAGCTACCCTGAATATTATTCTTGGAACATGAGGTATTTCTGGCATCATTGATAACTGTTGACAGCTTCTGTCGGACTGGTAGTCAGCATAGTTCTATGTATACTATTATTTATCCTATTAATTTGGTGATAATTTTATTATATACATTAGTGTTTGGATCATGGACGCGGAAATTCTTTATTGGACGACGGCTGAATATTGAATGACGTACTAGACTCTTGTGTTGTATTCCATATTATGACATACTATCTTCAATTCGTGTTACTCCCTAAATTGATATCATTTGTCCTTTTTGTCATAATATCTATATCATATATTTGCGCTGATTTTTTAACCTTATAAAGTTATGCTGAGTATTTTCCACTTCAACAAGGACCATTGTCTGCGTTTCATTGGATTACCACTGGATTACCACTGGATTACCATGCCAGTGGTGCATTCAACTTATACTCCGCATACACTATAATCACATATTATTTAACTAGGAAAGGCAAATAACATCGAGTCAAGTTGAAAATTCCTCATTGGGGATGTGAAAATATCCCGAAGGACAGGGGCGGCGGGGGGAATAGCTGGTGATGTGTATGAGTTTAATAGAAGCATTTAGCTTTAAAGTGTTCTAATTGTCTATACACGGAAATGAACAATAGCTTTTTAAGTTAAACGTTACGCCAATTGGGTGTCTTAGGCAAATGTAGTGCGGTAACTGGAAAATTTTGAGACATTATTATAATAACATGACCAAACAATACAGATTATCACTAAATAAATCGTCAATAACAACACAACAAGAGAGACTATAAAATATATCAATTCTTCCTTCTCTGTTATGTAAACAAGTGGCCGTCGAGGAATCGGTTCTCTTGCATCACCGCTCTTTTCGTCTAGCAGATGTGTTTTATTCTGCAAATTGGAGGTGTATACTACATGTGCTGACCAGCAGGGGATTGCCGGGTTTATGTAATACAGGGAACCATTTTATTTACGTTATTAATCTTGATATTTCATATTCATGTTTTGAGGAAAAAAAATCGATACATCTAACCCTCAGTTTTGAATTTTCACTGTGTCGTTCTCACTCTTTTTCCTATGACCCCCCTCCCCCATAATTCACACATTGACATACACAACTCCCAGTCGTTGAATTCAACCAAATTTGTTTATCTTACAATTTCGATTTGACCGCCAGTTGTTGCGTAAAGATGTTGGCAAACAGGCGGAGTTGTTTCTAAATCCACAGAGCTGGCTAAACAATATCAAAACTGTCTTCGTGTCAAATCACGCTTAATTATTTCAGGGAAAAAATTTGGCGAGGGAGACATCTTATTGCTGGGTTTGTATATACTATAGCCATTCCCACATGTCCTCACAATATCTCAGTGATATCTATAATTAATTAGGAATTGTTATCTTAAGTATATGTAATTCAATGTTGAGATGTCAGTTTGCTCAGTCAGTTTGCAGAGCAGTTAAAATTGTGTTTTTTTGGTGAAGTTGGGTTATGGAAGCATGCGTTTTTTTTCTGTCCTCAAATGGGAATATTCGGAGTTCTCACCAATACAAATGCCGTTGGTATATAAGCTAGGGTACGTCTCTTAACCATTTCATTCTTGAGTAAGACAACCTTATATTACATGCGATACTTTCGGTCCTCCAATTTCGAAATACTCATATTCACTCAATTTATTCATCCAAGAAAACAGAAGTTAAGTATATTACCAATAACAATCTCGTGTTGCGATTCTTGCTCTCTGTATTTTATCAATTGTAAGTGGACAACTCACCACACTTACCTATAGGGAATTATATTGCGGATGAAATGTGGCAAGGAAGAAGACTTTTTTCGATATAATGAAGATATATTATTAGCGAGTAAAATTTTGTAAAAATATTACTCATATTTTATTTACCAAATCTCTGTATTAGTGCAGTAATCTGGCCACTTTGATTAAATTTCCCAAAACGTTATTTTGTTGTTCCAAAACAAAGTTCGATTTGTGCGACTGTATTATCGGCATTTTCCTTTTATAAAATACACAGTTATCTTCTGTTAATAAGAGAAAGCAAACTCAACAAAATACAGCAGATGGCAAGCGAATATTTAAACAGGGGTGTCAGTTGGGTAGCTTGTTATACTATGCGCAGTGCATAGTGGGAGCGAGACGTGAATCGTCCAATTACCTATATCAGTAAAATATAATAGAACGGTTGATTTCGGCTTCTATAGGCTAGGAAATCCGGTTTCAGCCATGTCAGGCCAACCAGAGGGCGAAAATTCCTCTATCGGTTGGACACATCGATAACATGTAATATGATCTTCCTGGCTGTAGAACTAAAGAAATCGCCGTGATGTCATGTCAGGATTAGCAAAATTTCGCCAAACAGGATTATGAGCGGCCAATAACTTCCAACGGCGAGGCGCGGATGACCGAGGAGCTTATCGGGATTTCGGCTCATTCGGACCAACAAACGGCTATGAGTGACTTGTAATATCTCCAGTTTATCTGGGGGTTAATATTTTAATGGTGTTTCAAATACCAACGTAAGTAACTGAGCTACTGATTTTAAATAGGTAGATAATAAGTCACGGAAAAGCCGATATTATCCAGCTGACGGGTGTAAGAGCCAACATTGGTAATGGTGAGCGGTTCAGACCAAACTCTGACTCATAGTGTTAGATAGGATAGAGAATGACCTGCCCTGAACCCTTACATGGAGGAATGACCCTATCCTTGAGTACAAATACACTAAATTACACGGTTACGATATTGTGTACATGAATACAAGCATGCTAATTGTGTATATGTATATCTAATTCTGCCCAAGTCGGTGTTGGTGGCCGTGATGTTTTAGCTATGCAGTGTCAGAATATTGACCTGTGTTGAATATTGAGCCGGCTTCGTCATTCGGGAACACACTATGTAATTCAGGCGTGTTCCCGTAAGAATACGGAAAGAGACTAGTAATGAATACTGCGGGTTAAGCACTTACTTACCTATACCATTGAACAAATATTCCAAAACGATTCCCTCTCGATACATTAAATATTCCCTGAACGACCAAACACCTGTTACTGCTATACAATTACTGTCTTTCATTTAATGATTATTCCATCATAGTCCGGTAGCCACTCACGAGAACATGTCATTCCGTAGCACCCCCGCGTAGATTTTGTTTGACTTCTTTTTCATGAAGATCAACATCTCCCGGTCAGTTAAACACCTGATGTAGATATCTACGGTGGTGCCTAATGTTGCTACATGGAATTGTTTGATGCTGACTGGTTTTGAAAAATTTAAAACCGGAATGGGGGTAGGGGTAATGCAGCCCTCATATTTTTATTACTTCTGCGTTTCGCGATCTGAAACTTACTCAAATTTACTTCCGAATAATGACCTTCCAGATAAAACAGTCCAAATTCCTCTAGCTAATACAGCCACGTCATAGTGACGTCATAAGCTGAAGAAGCCTTTGTCTCATGAATTTTGGGAGATATTTTCTCCGATTTTCTCTGTTTCTTTCGTAGTAATCCATTCTTGATGATATTTGACATATAGTCTTGAAAGATATATGTCTACCGTTTAATTCTTGACCGGATACGTCTTTCTACTAAGTCCCGTTTGACCTCAGCATGGATTCATATAGATGTTATCCGGTCATGACATCATTAAATCCAAATGGGAGTAGGGGAGATTACCCTGCCATATTGTCTTTAGCCCGCGGTTTATCATACTGAAATGCTCCACGCATTGCTTCTGGAAAAAAAAATCGACCTGAAAGATAGAGTAATCAGACTTCCGGTAACTGCTTCAGTTTCGTCGCTATTACGTCATGAATCTAGAAATTGTATTTTTCCTTTATTTGTGTCTGATTATCGCGCCTTGTTCTGTTTTTTTCTTTCTTTATTTCTATAAAATGTTCCGCTTATATCTGGATAGTGTTTCAAAGGGTTTCATTTGAACCAAGCCTTGTACAGAAGTAAATTAATATCATTTTTTGGGTGACAAACTAATAATCTGGCCTGACATAATACAGCAAAACAAAATCTGATTGAGTGTGTCCCACAAAAATTAGAGTTAGTTGGAATTCCTCGTGTCTCTTGTCCACTCGAGGTTATAGTGTGAAAACTTGGCTTATAATGAATTTTGCATCGGTATACGTAACTTTAAGACAATCACAGTAAGGCATTGGGATGAAACATTAATTGTAATGAATAAGAAACGACTTTATTACTGGAGATGGTCTGTTTGCTCAATCTTGTCTGCAATGAAATATGGGTAGAATCGAAATGGCGACCGTGTTGGGATGGTCTGATATCTCGGTAAACTAAGGTGGCATAGGAGCCATGAGGATACTTCATAGTCTCCACATGAACAGCTGCAATAAAAGCGCGGCCAAGATACTTAGGCTACGTTCGAGAATCCACTTCATTCTTGGGTCTGAATGTGAGGGGCCGAGGGAAGCCGAGTCATATGGTGGCCTTTTAGTTGCCAGACGTCGTCAATTTTCCCCACCTTTCTGCATATTGCTCCAATGTATTACATGTATATGGTACGTATCTGCTGCTGGACTGTTACTCTCCGAGGCCCGCTCCGTGTACATGTTATTCGACAAATATGTGTAGTTTTTTTTATTTTGGTGGAAAATTTAAACCGTACGACGTCGGGCATTACAAGTTAGTTTTTCAGAGTATTCTTGCATTCACCATGTCTACCCTATGCTGAGACATTTACGCCATCAGGCGTCCTCGATGCTCATCCATTAACAACAAACGAGTTATTTGTTTGAGCTGATCTGTCATCACAGCGCCCAAGCTAGTGTATCTAAATCCGCTTAGCCGGTGCTAGGGGTCGTGTGGATACTTCATATTCTTCACATGAACACCCGCAATAACAGCGCGGCTGAGATACCAAGGATAAGTCCACCGTATTCTCGGGTCTGAGGTCTGAATGTGAGGTGTGGAGAAAAGCTTGTGGTTGAGCCAACAAGTTGTTTTTAGCCGCCAGATGTCAGTTTGTGTCACCTCTTGTATATCTCTCCAAGTAATCACATATATACATCTCATTTTGCCGAGACTGGCCTGATATTTGCAAAAATGGGCAGAAGAGGGATGCGCAAATACCTGACGGCAAGATAACACAGCCTTACAATGCAACTAGATTTTAGTTAATTTTTGTTTTTGGCTATAACGTCAGAGGTTGTTCAATCTGATTAAAATTAAATCCTGTCTGCTCCCCCATTTTGATATGTCGCTTGAAGGATCTAACAGGCTTGCAGTAACTCGAGTGACAACCAATCCTGAGAACACTTCATAGTGCTTTGAAGAGAACATAAATGACAGAGAAATTTTGGTTGGCCCGCGCTGGCGGGTGTCTTTTCCTGTTTCCGCGGTCCCGACATTGTGGCACCATAATACGTGGTAGATATATAGACTGGTCTTTGGTGTAAACGTTAGGGTAAACGGACACTGTGATCCTATCTCCCCTCTCCGACTGCAAGTGGACTAGTCCAGATGCGACCATGATGGCATAGTGCTATTAAATATTCATGGTAAGGGCGCTCAGAACACCAAATTCAATTGTAATACTTAATATTCTATATAGCGACATGTACGATTGTAGAGAATTGATAGGATATTAATTTATTAAGATGTGTTTTCACATAGTGTTCAAATGAACAACGCATTCAGAGCGTGACTGATACTCTGGACACGACTTGGAATTCATTTGGATAAAGAATAATGATCAGTGATTTCGGAGTTTATGTATAGAACATCATTATGTCTTGCTGACATCATCGAAAACTGTTTTTCTTGTATTTATTTTATACACATTGGAATTGAGGCTAACTGTCATACGAAATAGGTCTTGCGATTATTGAAGCGGAATTTCGTTATGGACTGCGGCTGATTATTGAATCTTGATATCGGATCTGACACTTGCTAGTGATATAACTATTGTATTGACAAATTCATATATATTGGATCTTTTCGTATTTTTTTCAATTACCTTTTTTATACAAAAGGAAGGCATTGGAATGTTTGTTTTTGTTTGTCAATATCAATTAAGCATCACAGTGTAATAGAACGTTCCCATAATGTATATCTAGCTTCAAGAATGAAACCAAAGAAACTGACAAGTATCCATTTTCGAATGAGATATATTTATCGAATTAATTTATATGAACTGAGGTACACATTTTCAATTTCGACCATCCACATTTTTCTTTGATGTGGATGTTATGCGAATTAGGTCTTTGGATTATACACGTTGGGTGGGCACGGGTTTCTGTTGCTTCAATGTATTTTGTCTCACTTCATGCATCATATTTGAAAATAATTTTCAATTAATGGGATCTATCTTTCGTCTTCTCTCGATACTTTCTGGCCTGAATCCATTCCTTTCATTTCATGTAACATTCATTCATTTCATCTAGCCAGTTAACTGGTTTTCTCTAATTAGATATGGAAACATTGGTGAGATTAGAAAAGTTGAATCCATCTTCTTTCTGCATGTCCATAATTTCGACATGGCACTGATGGAGTTAACAAATGCAAGCGGCAACTTTATATGGACCTGTTCTTGGTTAATAATTGACCACAAGCTGGATTAATACATGCAAGCGGCAACTTCATGTAAAGTCGTTCATGGATAAGAGTTGATAATCCTTAACCTAAGTCGAGCAGAGTTTAACATGTGTGAAACATATTAAACACATACCATAATTAAACGTAACATTAAACGGGCGGTGAGAAACGAAGCCGGCGTACTGACAAGAAGCCATATTACCCCACCGACAAATATACTGACTGCATATTTCTAAAAAAACATCACAAGAACCAAGAGTGACCCCTGTGATGGTTTTATCTCAACCCCGCTTTTATTGTGACTGTTCATGTGGATATATTGAATGACATGACTACGCGTCCCCTAACACTGACTTGGGCGGTATTAAATACAAATATTTCAGAGCGACGATATATAGCCCTGTAACACTGACTATGATATAAAGAATATACACGAGAGTTCAAAACAGACATTACAGAGACTTCATTCCAGAAGTATTGGAAGTTTGATTTCTCGTTTTGGTCAACTAGTATCCACCCACAAAGTGTTAAACGCTTGAGCTCTCTAGACCCAAATGTGAAGAAGATATCGAAGCATAATCACCCCTACCCCCATTCCTTGTTTATTTTTGTGTTACTTCGAGAGCATTTGACAGAATTTAAAGAATTAATTTGTGTACAATTTGCCAATACTAACGTGAGGTATAGCAAACGGTTTGTGTTAACAGAAATAGAAGATAAATTAATGAAAGGGTCTGTCCTAAAGTGGAAAAAGTTACCGGTAAACTCCGAACCTATGGGCATTTTAAGTCTGAGTTCCATGTTGAACCGTACGTTAAACTAGTAATGCCAAAAAAGCACCGAAGTGCCATGGCGAAATTCCGAATGGGAGAAGCACCAATCGAAATAGAAACAGGCAGATATGAAAATTTAGCTGTGGAAGACCGGTTGTGCCCTTTATGCCAAAATGTGGTGGAAACTGAGGTACATGTACTGACAGAATGTCCCGCCTATGATAATCTTCGGTACGATTTACTGTTCGAAATGCATGCCACGTTAGGGGATACTATATGTGATATATCCAACAGTCAAATGATGTATGCCATGCTATCCAACGAAAGTCTGATTCATATTTGCGCCAAAACCTGCTATCTTATATTGGAAAGACGCAGGAGACTACTTTATATGTAAAAATGGGTGGTCAAGTTTTTAGGTACTTTTTCTCTTTTATGAATGTATTTTACGTAAGACCGTCTCGCATAACTCTGTGTAGATTGATGTTTGTACATTCTAACTTTTATGTATGTTTTATCATTATCATGTGATGTACAGACAATGAGACGTAAATAAACTGTCTATCTATCTATCTACATAGCCAGAAAACGGTATTAGTTCAGCACCTTTGTCTTGATTCTGAGTGATAGTCAATAACATCAGGTGATGTTGAGAAAATCTGTTGACCAAATCCAACAAATCACCAATAAAGAGTGTTGAAAATGGCTCATCACGATATGTTACTGTTGACTGATAAGTGTTAATAATGGTTTGAAAGCAAAATAATGATATTGACCAACATCGATACAGGGTGCTAAGGATATCTGGTGTACATGTAGGCAACACAATTTCCGGTGTTATTCTATATTTGAGAGGTAGATGCCTTGGCGTGACAGATGACGACCCCATGATGAATACCTTAGTTGTCGATCCCACATAAGGCCCATGTCCCGGGTTATGCAACTCGAATTGGATATAATCCGATTGGCTATGCATTCACATCTTTTGAATAAATGCGTTTCGGTCTCAAAGTTGGGGCGAACACTGTTGCGGCCGGACAGGCATATATTTCATTAAACCATTGGGTTTAATGAAAACATCCGTCAAACAAAAAATACTCGAAACTACGAGTTGAAACACTTTATGGAAATAAAACAGCACCTATCATGCTCATGTCGTGTAAATATGCCTGGAACCAAAGAGAATACGTCTACAGCATGCTGCCCTGTAAATAAGTCAAACATCTTCTACGCTCATGGGACATTTGACTGAATATCGCGCTACTAGCGTGCAACGAACAACATAGTTGTAATTGTATTATCGAAGATTCTGACACTTCAAAACATTAACGGAATCAAGTGCAACCGGTTCAGTTACCCACTCGCACAGTTACCAACAGGCACATTTGCGTCACCCTTGTAAATGTATATTGCACCCTTTCAATGATCACATTGGCGCGTTTTGTTCCGTTCATAGGCCTACTACTGCAGTGCCGCTGACGAACGTATACACATGGCTCCTTTAATAATATACATGGTTTGAGAGAGAGAATAAAGGGCCCGACGGCGGTATTCGATCTAACAACCCATCATACACGCGAATACTAGGTACAGTAGGCCTTTCAATTGCCTCTACTTCTAACTGAACTTTTGTTAGTTACATAATCTGCACGAATTTGATATCGATGCCATCAAATATCCCATCGTTTTTTTTTTCTTGTCCCATTCAACCTGGTGATGTAATAACACCGATATGCGCACTATGTCTCTATGCTCTCAAACTTTCACAGAATTAAACCCCGAGAAAATATAGATATCAAATAATCGTTCCCTGTTCCACAGCTGTCCATACGATTATAAACCATTGATAAGGATGACCTAAAGTTCGATAATGACGGCAAACGACTACCGGAATAAAGGTCAAATTTCGCAACAGGAAATATCACGTCAGTGAACCGATGACCAATGAGATCTACGATTGCAACAGTTACTGACATTTGACAAAACCGGTTTTGACCACATCGAACGAGTTTTCCGACCAAGGCACGTGGTGCCCGAAATATAGAATACATGGCGCGGGATACAACGTGCCTGAACCTATA
>JAVTVY010044487.1:0-20087 GCA_036873755.1 Hanleya hanleyi | reverse complement strand
GTTCTTGCTATGCGGCGTTGTCACTCAAGGCGCTGTTGGTATTCTTGTAATCGTCATCCGTCTTCTGTTTCAGGTCTTGTCCAACTCGCCTGTGGTCTTCGGTGTGCCTGTATCATATGAAATAGAAGGCTTGTAGTCATTCTTGTTTTCTATTGTTTTTCGATGCAATAATTTGATATATCTTCCTCCCAACAACAGGCACGCCCCGAATGTCAGTCACATAATATGAATAGCAATATAAAACTGACTAACATTCACAAACTAGTGGTTTTATGCTAAAATGACAGGATATGATTTCAATTAAACAGTAGGACATCAAAGATACAATAATTACTGGACTGGCCTAAACGAGTTCTACATGCTGAGTTGTCAGACAATATCTGTGACTTGGCAGCACCATTGTTCCCAAATACATATATGACAACCCAGAGGTTCAGTTCAGTAAACAACAGATGTCTGATTCAAATAGGCAAGGTTGCAGCTTAAACACACAAGTGAAATAGTTTACAAAAGATGTCAGTCTACAATAAAGAATATATATGATATTTAACAGCTATATGTAATTCAGTGATTTAGACATCTCAGTTTGTCACCTGGCACTTGGTTACAATATCTGAGTTGACTGAGATTGGTTGCAATATAGTGTTCTATGTACTTGATGATGTGTTTATCTGAGGACATCACTATCTGTGACAATAGTGCCAGGGGCTTTAATCAGTGAAATTGCTTACATGTATCCATAGACTCTGTGCACTTGCTATCACAAAGTTACTGTTATTGTTATATTGATTAGTGACCAATAATTGTAAAACTATGGAACCTTAATGCTGCTCAACTACTGCTATCACTGTGATATATCCTCCAGACAAAGGTACATGTATATAAGCAGAAGTCCAGTTAGATGGACTTCTGATATAAGTCAAGCGAAATGTGATATGTATGTTAATGACATGATATGAATGGCACAAATATTTACATTTAGATAAGGATGATGCAGAATAAAGATGGTTAGAATACATGTATTTGATGAAAAGGAATACACTTAAGATGAAAATCTCATCTTTGCATTACTTACTACAATCCTGCTTTATTCCTAGCATTAAAGTTAATATTGAAAAGAGAACTCAACTGCTGATGACTTTGATGTAATAATTCATGTCAGAGAAAAGGTCATCTCAGGTCATGTTCAGTTTGGAGACCGCTTGATCCCCAAATTGACCTCTTTACAGTCACACAATCTATTTCTGTGTTATCCAATGACTCCGCAAATTTCCATTGATGGTTCCACTGAAATATATATTCAATCCACAAGTCACCGGTGGTGTATTTGCTGCATTCTATATACACTACAACTGACCTTTTTCCCCCAGATTAGGTCAAAAGATCTCTGATGATCATTGGATAAAAAGGTTACATGCATAGACACTTGACAATGTATGCCGAATATTGGTGTGATATTGCACTCTCGGGGGGCCCCCCTCGAGCATAATTCTTTGCCAATATTTGGCATACATTGTCGAGTGTCCTCGTGTAGCTATTACATCTGTGAAGCGAGTATTCAAAATATGATTTTTGTGTACCTTGGCCGTTGACCTTGGGACAACTCAATAGGCTTCTTCAGGTCAACACCGATAACACACCTACATGTAGCTGTGAACGGGTAAGAAGATGGGTGCAACCGGAAGTGAATGAACTAGAAGTCTGCATCCATACTTTAGACTACATAGAATGCAATTAGCCACTAGCTCCCTGTTAATATTACACAAGTCATGTACTGCACACTAAGATCGGTATACATGTGTCCGCTAGCATAAATTCAAACAAATTGAGTGTTGTGTCAGAGGAGATGTGCTGATGCTGGAATTTGAATACTCATCTTATGAAATGAACATTCACACCCTTGATCCACTGCCTTATTTGCATTTTATCTTGCCTGTGTATATACTGTGCAAGAGTCTAGTGTTGTAAGCTGTTTGACAATTGTCGTGTGGTCTAGCCATTATGGCTCCATGGTCAAATCTGATGATACTGCTTCTAGTTAATTTGCTTCTGGTGCAGCATAACTCAAGATATGATCTGGACAAGCTCAAGCATTACACAAGGATGGATGGAGGAAGGAATGGAGGGGAGACAAGACAAAAACATAAAAACATTTCACTGAACTGGTGTGGCATATAGAAATCAATATTTCTCAGTTTACAGAGTAGCCTGAACAGTATATAACTCCTGGAATTGCACCTATTTATGACTTCTCACTTGAACATATGGTTTTGAAGATAAATTTACATTCCTGTAGTATTGGTCTCACACATAGGAGCCTCATGCACAATCTTGTGCTGGAGCTGGTACTAGCAGTACTGGGCTCGGACCACTATTAAATTTACATTGACGGCCATGTTAACGAAACTGCACCTGGCTGATTTATTAATTATTTTTGGACTTCCATCTCCTGGCAGTTTGTAGTTCCATTCAAGTCCTGCATCGCCATCTACTTCTTGGCGGGGGTCGCCCATCAAAATTTCGAACCAGAGCGTCCTGTTGGCAAGCACTGTACTTCCGGCGAATAACTTACCTCCAAAAAGCAGAGTCTACGCACCTGCATATAGTGCCTCAGACTGGCATGAATTATGCAGTGAATTCAAAATAAAAGTCACAACTCAAAAGGGCACTTGTCATGCTTAATGTTGGCCATGCAAGCCCTTGTCTCATTATCAAAAGGAAGCTGGGGAAAAAATCAGCACAAAAACTTGTCCTCTATGGCAGAGGTTATTTAGAGGGGTTAACGGCTAGGGACTTTTTTTTAGTGGTCCGAGCCCTACTAGACACATTAAATTCAACCAATCCAAATGACATTTGGGAGGCATGTGACCTGTCCACTTACCATTTCATGTTAGCCTATCTGAGCTACTTCCATCAAATATGTCTCGGAATATGAACCATTAACTACATCTACCCCCATCTTTCTTCACAATACACATGTATTCACTATAGTGTGAGGTGCCTTATGGCATTGCCTAAACCAAGAAAACTCCTGTCACTGAGGAGCTGATCAGTCTCAAAATGGATTCTGCATACATCTGTGAATCCTATACCTAAATAGAAATATCCCTAAACTGTTTCTGGATTTTTCAATAAATTTTTAAAAAAGATGCAAAAAAATTCAGATTTTGGGGATTTTTATGGTAAATATGATATTTCAGTGGAAAAACTAAAAATGTGTACCTGTCAAATTCTGGTCTGTATGAAAGGGGGACATCTAATACACAAATAAATGCCAGGCAGTGGCAAAAAAAATAAATAGCAAGACCCTGATGTCACTACTGCATACCATAATACACATAATCATGTGTATCCATTAGGGTGATACGTGCAATACATTACTGTGATCAGCCTATGATGAAAGGTGTCAGATCAATTGACACACACTTTTGTCATAGAGACAGATAGTATATAAACTTTACCAATTACATGGCTATCTCATCACATCTCTAAAACATCACCAGATCAGCATGCGAAACTCGAAGAAACGGAAGCGAGTTAAGAAAGGAAAGCGAGGGAGCTTGGTCACCCGGTTCAAATTGGGTCATAAATTACTTCCCCAAAAAGTCTGCCATGCACAGGAGACACCCTCAACTTCAGGCATCATAAAAAACTCTGAAGAGGTGGAAACAACTAAACAGAATGAGCCAAAATCAGCATGGCACCCCAGGTATGACAGAGAGGAATTCAGCAAAGTCACCAGAGTTGGTTATGATGGATGAGGAAGGAAGGTCTGGGAAGGCAAAACTATTACATCCGAAGGAGTCGAAGAAGCCGGATTTAGCAGAAAAGTATGCAAAAGGCTCCAGCAGAGCAGGGGAGGATAGGTCTGAGACTGTTGCATGCTGGGAAACTGCAAGATATGTGAAATAAGGCAAAACAGGACCACGCCACCATTACACCTACCTGCCCACTTCCACAATTTGCCGTCAGTGAGGTGAAAAGAGGATTATGCTGGAAACAAGCTTATGCAGGGGACATAACTGAAATAGTACAAAGACTACCTAAGGTGTTGGAGTGAGTGAGTGAGTGAGTGAATAGGGTTTAACGTCGCTTTCAACATTAAGGTGTTGGATGCAACAATTGACTGTTATAATGGAAACTGTGGAAGTTGTAGAAGGCATGCTATAGTTTGTGGTGGAGGGGTTAATACTAGTTGGTGGAAGAAATCTAGAAGTCTGAGTGCAAACAACATCAAGTGGTTAAATTTGGATGACAATGACAGAATACTGGTGCGAAAAATATTGAATATGAAATTGCATGCAGCAGCCAGCCCTTGAAACCAAATTTCAAACACATGTAAGTCAGAAGGAACAAACAGGGCATTCTGTGCCTCAGTGTCAAAAAATATGAACTTTCCTACCAATGCGGCAGCGAGAGCTGGAACCACAGTCTTAAGACTGAATCTCGGTGAAGGAACATCACAGCATAAGAAACTTGAAGCACTCCCTGCACCCCTAGAAACTCAGCTCATCTGCCTGCAAAAACCTACAACAAAACAAAAGCAATGCGATTATGAAAGATCATATAAACAGAGGCCAGAGGTTAAAAGAAGAAAAATCTACCATAAAGCAATTAAACTTAAATACTATATAAAAGCTAAGAAAGCTAACCGATGCGGATAAGGCAAAAGAAAGAGAAGGCTACAAGAAAAGACACATGCCTGACTTTGAGAAAGACCACATTATAAAGAACAAGAGTTGTCTCCCCTGATGTGTTGGACGACTCACCTGTTAATGCGTGAATTCAGGTGTGCCCCTGAACAAACAATTTGGATACTGTTTACCCAAAAATACATGGCCTTCAGGAACATTTCTCCATGGCCCTACACCTCTGTCTCTGATTATTAACAAAACTGACTTCTGCACTCAGGTGTGCAATATTGTGACAACTTGACTGATGACATAAGTGGCTTATGTCACTGGTGAATTCTTCTAAATTTATATTATGATGCAGAATAAATTTCAAACGATGAACGTGAATTATTCTCCATGTTTTCTTTCCAAAAGGCTGGATATTAATCACTCCATAATGGGGTGGCTGCTTCTTCTGCACCCCAGTCCACAGTCAACATGCTCCATTCGAGCCTAATTGGCTATTGTAATTAATTTTTTCGAAATATTTTGCTCTTCATGTGGTATACAACTCCGCCATCTTTATCACTAAACTATGAAATTGACATCAGTGAGAGATTGACATCCAGCCTCCTTGTATGACTTACCTGAACCGGTGACATATGTATTCTGTGTTTACGCTTTTAGGGCTCGGACCACTATTAAATTTACATTGACGGCCATGTTAACGAAACTGCACCTGGCTGATTTATTAATTATTTTTGGACTTCCATCTCCTGGCAGTTTGTAGTTCCATTCAAGTCCTGCATCGCCATCTACTTCTTGGCGGGGGTCGCCCATCAAAATTTCGAACCAGAGCGTCCTGTTGGCAAGCACTGTACTTCCGGCGAATAACTTACCTCCAAAAAGCAGAGTCTACGCACCTGCATATAGTGCCTCAGACTGGCATGAATTATGCAGTGAATTCAAAATAAAAGTCACAACTCAAAAGGGCACTTGTCATGCTTAATGTTGGCCATGCAAGCCCTTGTCTCATTATCAAAAGGAAGCTGGGGAAAAAATCAGCACAAAAACTTGTCCTCTATGGCAGAGGTTATTTAGAGGGGTTAACGGCTAGGGACTTTTTTTTAGTGGTCCGAGCCCTACTGAGTGTAATCTAATAAGCTTGCTACAGCACACACACAGTCTGACTGTTGACCCACATCCTAGAATCTCTGATGATTTTGGCTGATGCTGATTTGGTGTAGCTTGCTATTATAGAACTGGTATGTTGGATTCTCACATTTATCTGAGATAATTAGTTGCTAATTACTGACAGGTACAATTTGGGTATTGTGGGTGAGTTATTTACTTTAGCATACTGGTACAATATTTATGTTTGACCATATATATATAAGTAGAAATAGTACTTTTGAATATTTCTTGGAGAGAAAAGCTATAGAGCATAGTGACTATTGACTTCACCATGATTTGTAGGAGAATAAGCATAGTAAACCTTACATGTAGCTTGAACCAGGAAGTCTATAAATCAGATCTATAGATAGAGTTGCCAGAATTTATACTTCCTAATAATTTCCTATCCTATCTGGAAGAAACTACCTCAGCTGTTGCTGTCTTTATCTCCAATATCTTCTGTCATGCAGCCATTGTAGTTTGTGTGTTAGTGGGATGTGTCTACAGTGTTATCTTGCCAACAGTGTAAAGGCCCCAGGCAGCTGTTATCATAATCTTGCCAATGGTGTTGTACAGGGGTAAAAGCGTTCGGTGTCCGGTTTTTCACGTATATTATCGTTCTATTATCGTTTGAAACGCATTTCAATAGCGTTCTAAACGCGTTTTGTATTCGTTTCGTTTGCTTCTCAAAGAACGCGTTTATACCTCGCAAACGCGTTGATCATCGGTATGTTCATTTATCTTTCGTTTCGTTTCGCTTAAAACGCGTTTCACGAATTGTTGTTGTTGTTAAATAAGCATCACCGTCCACACCACGGTTGCTTCGTCGTGCGAGAATACTATTTGGTCTGTTTTTTTTTATTTGTGCAATGGTTCGGCGACTGAGTGTTGATCAAAACCCGCATGGAGTCAAGGTCAGGCGAAATGCTTTTTCGGTTCGGTATCACACGCCTGACTAATCATTTCGCTTGGTACGGGAAGACAAATATTTCTTCGCTTGGTGAACGAAAAGATTTAAGCTTGCGTTTGAAACGCGTTTTGAAAACGCGTTTCGAAACGCGTTTTGGAAACGCGTTTCGTAACGCGTTTTATTGTTGTTGTTGTTAAATAAGCATTACCGTCCACACCACGGTTGCTTCGTCGGGCGAGAATATTATTTGGTCTGTTTTTTTATCTTTGTACAACGGTTCGGCGACTGAGTGTTGGTCAAAAGCTGCATGGAGTCACGGTCAGGCGAAACGCTTTTTCGACTCAGTATAACATGCCTGACTAATCATTTCGCTTGGTACGGGAAGACATATATTGTTTCGCTTGGTGAACGAAAAGATTTAATCTTAGCGCAATATATAAACGAAACGAATTACCGGACACAGAACGTGTTTACCCTTGTATATTAAAGGCTATGCCACATATATTTATAGCACAGGGATTATAATAGTGGCTGGGGAAAGCCCCGACAGGTGGACTTCCTGGCCTGGTTTGCAAAATAAAAACACAAATTTGCACAAAGTCGAACGAAAAGAGAAACGCGTTTATAAAACGCATTCACAAACGCGTTTGACGAGGGAAACGCGTTTTGATGAAATAAAAATTAAGCGATATTGAAAGCGTTTCGTTTACTATAATCGTTTGGTAAGCGTTTGAAACGCGTTTACATTTCGTTCCGTTCGCATTTCGTTAGGTCAAACTAAACGAAAATAACCGGACACCGAACGCTTTTACCCCTGTACATGTCTGTCAATACACTTGCACCAGTTTAAGATCCACTAACAACAGAACAGCATAACTTCTACATCTGATCTTTATAGCTTTTATGCAGATCATCCATATAATGTGATGTAGATAATTATTTTAGGGCCTAAATTAATTCTTCACCGAAAAAACTACACTTATTATTTGTATAAAATCGAATTATTGCATGCATTCATCATATTTAAGGACCAAAAGTATATTGTTCTTTGTGTTTTTTTTGCATCATTTGGTGCTGATATAATCTCTGCACTTATATATTACTGTCATTCTGCTGTTATCAAGTAGTTATATCTGGTAGATTGTGCCTGTCAAGCGTGTGTAGGTAGTTTGATTAGCCATGCAGTTATAACTAATTATAATGCATGACTAATCCACACTTCTTACTTGTGTCACATTCAAGTAAGTCAGACAAATTATGGCTGTGATATATCCTCAGTGCTGTATGATGAATAAGGCACCTCTCAAATGTTTACTTTTATAATATGTGACTTTGAAAAAAAATAATAATGGACTGGAAGGAAGTTTTCATTTGATATACATGTATTTCAACTTGAATTAAACTATTGTAATATACACAATGTTACATCCATAACCTTCAGCTAATTATGGAAATGACTTAAACAGACTCAAATCGAATGATACATGTACATATGTCATCACAGCATATAGGTAAACATGGACAGGAAATCATAGCTAAATTCTACAAGGCTGGTACATTACTGTGTGGTACAATTCTCATTTTCAGTCTACATGTAACTCCCACTTCCAACTGATCAAGTGTTGTATGTTAATCATTACCCCACATTTCCTTCTATATATCGTGCTCTGAGAAGTCTGGTTTTCTACAGTACAATGACAGGATGTATGCAACAACAATATATTGTGTAAATTAATCACTTATCATGTTGAGCTTCATTTATATTTTCAAAATGAATTTTTGCAGGTCACTTTCAGTAGCTTAATTAATTGTTTATGTTCATGATAGAAATTCCCATTTCATACAGACTAATGATGGATACATGTACTTATGTGTAAACTTATTAGTCTTTCATGATTCCTAATCATGTAGGTTTAATAGCATATCACAAACTGATAACATTTTGATCTGCTTGACTGTACAAGATGGAAGGGGAAAAACTTGGCTTAGGAATCTATAACCAAATAGCTATATACATTTGTGCTTCAAAAGCTGACAAATCGTCCTGAATGAAAGGTTATGGTAATATTAATTAAGATTATATGAGTAGCTGATTTGTGACACATGTATAAGTTTTCAATACCATTGATGAAAACACTTCTAAATTATATGGGATTGAAAATAATTGTTTCAGCTGTACAATGTAATAATGAAATTCCTCCAGCAGACATGGCAGATGTCCAGATCAAGACAATGGCATTGATATGGACATCTGCAGATGACCAAGTGAAAACTGCCCAAAACAAAGATCAAAGTGATCCATTTGGTGAAAGTTAATTCATCTCTGTAGAAATGTTCCAATATTGATGTTCAGTCCCCCAATTTGAATATGTCCAATTATATAAGAAGTTTCAATAAAAAAAAACAAAAAGTAATATACTGTTAACACACCCTGCAGTACTTGAACTGAAATGTGCAGGGTAATTACTGCTACCATGTAGATAATATATTACATTGGGTCACATACAGATAATGATGATTTTCATACCATTATTCTATGTGTAAACTGTGCTGTGAACATTGGAAGATTGTTTAGCTGTGCTGTTTTGTTCTTGTGTACATGCATAACAGTAATGCCGTCGTATAGCTTTCTTAATAAGTTCTTTTACATTTTTCTTCTTCTGCTACATTGTTCTTGTTTATTTTTCCTGGTCATAATGTGCTATTTTGGCGACTAAATAATGATTTAATTAAAACTATTAAACTAAATATTATAGTACATGGTTCGCACACTACCTTGAAAATCTTGAATTGCCTTGAAAATGACATTTTAAAATTCAAGGCCTTGAAATGCCTTGAAAAATGGGAAATCGGGTCATGTACCTTGAAAAGGCCTTGAAAACGGGAATTCTTAGCATGTTGTTGTCAATTCTGTAAAGTTGAGAGTTGTGAATGAATGTTGAATCGCCCCCTTTGCCATCCGTTAGCAAAAATAAGCCCCGATTATGACCATAAGATTATTTTCTCAAATGGTTGTCACACTGTGTAAAGGGAGACTATCCACAGTATACAGGTTCTCCTTGGAAATCAGAAACCTCACTTGAAGTATGCTCTCGTAGGTGAGCGGAGGGTTCCCGACTGTTTGAATCTCGGTCACCGCTTCTGCGCAATGAATATATATAATGTCACCTGATCACGTGGGCCCGCTACATCGCGAACCCTCAGATTTCCATTCTGGAAGACGGGAGTATCCCGGCAGCCTTTGCGGCGCTCCGTGACAACAGTGGCGTGGGCTAAATCATGGCCTAGCGACGTATTCACTCAGCCCAGGCAGACGGCGCTTCTCGCCGTTAAATCGTATTTCCTCGACGTTTGCGGCTGGAAATCATTTGGAATCGATAATATATTGTGAATAAGGTAACATTTAACAGCTGAAAGGATCAATTGTGTGGTAAAGACTCCAGGAAAGGGTAATAAACAGCTCTAAATAACCCACAACACTGATCTACAGGGCGCCAACCCAGCCGTTAAAATCCTGGGGTTAACACAGCGGCAACACCGCCGTTGTCGGCATATAGCACGGATAATCTGTTTTAATTCCCCCCCATCAAGCTGTTAATTATCCATATTCAGTGATTGACTTATTAAATGATTAACATCAGCATGGAGGAGTATGTATCTGGAGAATATATTCGAGGAAAGTTTATTTATTCAAACCGACTAGCGAATTCAGATTATCTGAATATTCGTAACTCATCGTGCTAGTTGTAAATATTGTCTGAGATTGTCATGAAAACTCAGTTTATATATAACCGAAGGAATTTTGCTAAAACAAATATATATCTGCGTTATTTACCATTTCCTGATCATTAAGTCAATCATTGAATCGGGATAATTAACAGCTTTATAAAAGCAGAAGAACACAAACTATCCATAACGGTGAAGGAAATTTGCTACAACTACATATATCTGCGTTATTTAGCATTTCATGATCAATAAGTCAATCATTTAATAAGTCAATCACTGAATATGGATAATTAACAGCTTTATGGGGGGAAATTAAAACAGATTATCCGTGTTATATGCCGACAATGACGGTGTTGCCGCTGTATTAACCCCAGGATTTCAACGGCTGGGTTAGCGCCCTGTAGATCAGTGTTGTGGGTTATTTAGAGCTGTTTATTACCCTTTCCTGGAGTCTTTACGACACAATTGATCATTTCAGTTGTTAAATGTTACCTTATTAACAATATATTATCGATTGTAAATGATTAACAGCCGCAAACGTCGAGGGAATACGATTTAACGGCGAGAAGCGCCGTCTGCCTGGGCTAAGTGAATACGTCGCTAGGCCATGATTTAGCCCACGCCACTGTTGTCACGGAGCGCCGCAAAGGCTGCCGGGATACTCCCGTCTTCCAGAATTGAGTTTTCATGCCGAATGAATATTTTTCGGGTTTCCGACAGGTCCAGCAGAACGAAGTGGGTTTTGGCAGCTTTTGAAAAATTTTCGTTTTTGACATTGAACATCATCTGCTAAATATAAATTGTGGAAATGGTGTGCCTTTACAATACAAATTAGCTAAAGGATGACAAATATAAGGACTGGATTTGCCAGCATGCAGGTGTCTTCTTTGTGTAAGAAAGATATTGACGTCGGCAAAATGGGCGAGTCAGCCTTGACTTCCCACATGCGTGGCAAAACACATATCAGCGGTATGGATAATTTAAGACGGATTACGAGGACCAGTAGCCCAATTACGGACTACAAGGCTCAGAGAACGCCACATGGGTGACGGTGTGTAAATAAATAAGCTATCCACAAGACATCACGAACATTTTAATGTGACAGAAACATCAGACTATCACACATCTTTAACATAAGTGTCATATTTTGACATTTAATAGGCAGCGTATCGTCAGTGTATGACAATGTTAAAAGTCTATGTATCATTGGATACTGGTTGTGAAAAAAGGTAAAAAAAAACTGTCTGTATTCCTTTATTACATAAAAAGTGTATACATTGAAAACAGGAATTATTACCTTGAAAAGACCTTGAAAAGGCCTTGAAAATTGCGGCCTCCAAGGTGTACGAACCCTGATAGTAGTGTGAATCTGTTTACAAGTGAAATGAAAATAGGCTAAGAACATTACCGGTACCGGTAGTTAAAATATTTGAAAACTCAATATCACGTTAAGCTAGGTCAATACTTGGATGAGTGACCGGGTGCTGTACTGACTGGGCTGATCAGTGTCCAGGGTAATAGGAACTGTGAGCATTCTTGTGTTTTGGCACATGTATAGGCACCATCGTGATATGACTGAAACAAGGTTGAAAATGACGTTAAACCCTACTACTACTCACTCACAATGTGATTCAATCTCAGTAAACTCAGATATATATCATGGAATATTATATTTGGATTCAGCGCTATATAAATCTCGTCAGAATTTCGACTACATTTGTTAGCTAATCAGGTGGCTAGCTTGGTGAAACAATTCAAAAATCATGCCCACAGTAATTACACAAGGAAGCACGTGGACCAACACTAAACATTATCGGGAAACAGTATCCAACTGTGGCATCATTTTCAGACAGTGTGTGTATACACATCAAAGGGTTTACTGCCGCCGAAAATTCTGGCTTTGTTAGGTGGTAGAAAATATCAAAAGATCATGCCGTGCAAAGATGTTCATATCCGTGAACTAAACGTCAATCACTGTCAAAGTGATCGAAAGGCAGAACTTGTCATGATTGACTTATTATGGGATCTCGTAGAATATGGGCGAACGTTTTGCACAATTGTTCAATTTAACCCCGGGGAAAAACTCAATATTAAGTTTACGGTGGTAAAACTTTTGACTTGTATGAATCCCTGCCAGTAAATTTGATCATCTCCTAACTAATGAAACTTGAAGTACCGCAGGTATATAATATTCTAACACATGCATGTTTGTTTTTGTATCAATAATGTCCTGTTCCAATATAAATTGCTGAATGGAGAAATATATTTACTCTCATTGAATCTTTGACTTGCTTGGTGATTGAAGTTAATCCTTAGACAATACTATCTGTCCCGATAGCAATGGCAGGTGCATTGACACTTGGCTAACTGCCTGTTCCTATCTCTTCAGCCTAGGAAATTTTTTAAATGATAAGTAGTGTAAATATATATATGAGTAATTTATTTTACTATTCCTATACTATGGAAAAGACTATTATGCTTACATTTATAATAATTCTGGGAACTTCAGGTCGAAAATAGTCCAGGTATCATTGATTAAAAATATTTCCTGAGCTGAAGACATGAGAAAGCAACTCGTTCAACAAACCAAAAATCAGGCATGGAGTCATATGTCAATGCACATGTCCCTTCGACAAGAGTTTAAAACACTTCTATCAGTGCAGATAGTATTGTTTAAGGATTAACTTGAATTAGAGTGCAAGTCAGGGATTATTAGAAAGCATACAGTAATTATTGCTGTTGCCGATTCGCTGCCTGTAAACTTGATTTAGCTCACAGAATGTTCATACATAGCCCAATTATATCATAGTGTAAATTGCAGTGGTTTGTATTATGTATGACGTCATAGCTATGCGGGCAATGCCAGTTGTTTCAGTATGTGTTAACAGGACTGTATTGCATGTTATTGCAGACAGCAGTATCTGAAGAGGAGCTGAGATCTCAGGTACAGAATCTCCGTGACCAGCTCGCGTCGCGTCGGACATCTATGCACGATCACATCCACCAACTGGAAGTTCTACAGGAGGAGGTAATTACACACCTATAACCTAATAACATTTCACCAAGCATATACATTAAAAACTCTTGTCGAAGAGATATGGTGATGACACAGATTCACTCTCGGAAGATAACAATTTGAAAATGTTCAATCCCCCGTGAAAGAGCTAGCTATATATAGTCAAAATTTAGCCAAAAGAGTTTTTGTCAACTGGATATAGTTCCACTCTATTCTTATTGGCAGGCATGCTGATAATTTTATGAACCATACAAATGACACGATTTCAACCATGTTTGATAGGTTATTCAGGATGCAATCCCCCCCCCCCCCAACATTTTTACCATCATTCTAATAAACTATTGCTATATCTTTTGGCTTGATTGTAGGGAATTACTGAGTGAGATCGATCAGATAGTAACACCAGGTAGAGAAATGCACTTTACCATGCTGCCTGATTATACTCCATCAAACTTAATACTGCATATTTGAGACTATGCATTGTGGAATGTTCAGTTATGATCATGATTGTGTATACATGGTAGCATCCTCAGCATGATCAGGGTATGAATGTACTCGCATGACCGACAGTACATGAAATATCCCAGGCGGTTTATATATTTCTGTTGGGATATTGACGATGAAGTCCTTAGCTTCCCTGGTATCCATACTCTGATGTGACCTATACTGAAATCTGTTTTATAAATACTTCATATTCATGTAATACAGATCTTGTGCATGTTATGGATTTGGCGTTGATACAAGTTAAAGCATATTTGGCCATTTCGCATGTTTGGAATACCACTTTGTACAATTTAATATAAATGTTGATTGTGATGCTCTTAAAAGCATGGTACATGTATGCATTTTATTGCACGAAGGTAACAAATGTTTTTGCCTTAATTGTATAATCTATTTTTATAGGAACTTTTAATAAAAATTGTTATCTTTCAAAAGTTTTGAAACAGGTTACAGGTTTTCTCTGATTTTATGACTTAAATTTTATTTCTTTTTACTTCATCCAACATTTTCATAATTCAAATCTGCCAACTCGGCCAACTAAATAGCATCAACAATTGGAGGTACTTAACACTTTTTTATTTTCCATTCCAATTACAGTTTGACAAATTTTGTTGATGTAATAAAGAGACATAATCTAGTTAAAATCTTCAGCTGGCATTACTGTTTGAACTCTCCCTGTACCATATCTAATTGTACCAATAGAAATATACTAGTTAGTGATATCATGTCATTGGTATACAAAAATGAAGAATTTCTAGACAGTTGTTTTCATCATATTATATCTTGTTCGAATGCATGGCATATCATCTTTGAAACTACGTAGGCGATGATGCTTCATTCATGTTCATGACAGTGTTGATACCAGCTTGGAACTGTTGAAAATGACGACACAAGACGAGTTAATGAGTTAGTACTTTGAACTAGATAGTGCACCATAAAATAAACTTGTGCTGAGGTGTTTGAAGTTAAAGTGGCTGTCAGCTGAAGGTTTTAAGTGATTTGGAATTCATATACATTCTTGCCTTCGGAGGATGAATAAAATTGGTCAAAACTGTAATGAAAATGAAAATACATGGGGGCATGCGCCTTCAAGTGTTGACCCTGATAACAGATTCCTTCACCTCTTTAACAATTCCCATGACTCTCTCTCAATACTGCAGTCAGAAAGATTTCTTTTTAGGAGGGAAATTTCAATGCTCTCCCACACTAAAATGGCTTGTTCTAGTGAACAGTTCCTCTCAAACATGTCAAATGTTATTTTCCCCTTCTAATTACCTTGCTTACTTTAGACCTCCCAAATATTCCTTTTGAAGTTGCTCTCTGTAACACTTCTCTTAAAGCTTCCGTCTAAAGTTTCTCTGCACATTAGCTACATCACAAGTCGCTCCAATCATTGTCAGGATATTTCAGCATGCAACATTTCGGTAAGCGACATTTCGACTTTGTGACAGTTTGGCACAAAGTGAAGGGTACGACATTTCCGCACTCTTTTTTTTCAGGCCAATTTAAGCTAAAAATAAAGATTTTTACATTCTTTTTTAACATATGTTTAACATACAAACAGACCTGGTAACCCTTAAAATGGCCTGTTTATATGTTAAACATATGCTAAAAAAAAGATGTGAAAATCTGAAGTTTTAGTCAAATTTGGCCTGTAAAATAAAGGTGCTGAAATGTCATCTCTTCTATTTGTGCCAAAATGCTGTATTCCAAAATGTCGCGTGCCAAAATGTCACTTAACGAAATGTCGCATGCCGAAATGTTTTGTTTGCTGAAATGTCACGGATTTGCTCCAATCAACCTTACCAGATGCATTTTCTAGCTTAATTCCTACACAATTGCCCTTTCTTTCCCCAACTTTCATCAAAACTTGCCCCTTCCCTCAACTTTCCCATTAATCATGTTGCCTCCAATGCTTTCTTCACGCAACGTGCCCATTACAGGAAATTGTTGACTTTATCTGTCGACTATACACCTCAACAATACCTTCAAATCTGAATAACAATTTCATAAGGAAATTCAGACATTCAATATATCAGAATTAGTGTCTAGTACATTCACTTAGTTTCTTGTCTGTGTGTGTAGATTGGGTTATTGACTGAGAATAAACATGAGGTGGAGCGGCGTTTGGCGCTGGTCACGGAGGAGTGCAATGCCCTGGCCTGTGGTCTGGAGGAATCTCAGGAGAGGGTCCTTATGCTGGGCAAACAGAAACATGATCAGGATCAACAGGTAAATCATGCAGGCTTACATCATCAACATTTTATGTACATTGTTATACTTAAATTATAACCATAACACAATCTTGCTGATCAACAGCATTACAGAATACATGGGCATATAAGTAATTCATTGGTGCATGATGATAGTGGAATATATGGAATTTCATTTCATCTTCACTAAAGTTCAGGAGAAAATGTGATAGTTATCAATACCTTTCTCAGGACAATATATATTGTCAAAATATTAAGTGTCTTTTTTTTTAGTACACCTGTACTTACAAGCGACTTTCTTATGAACAGTAAAACATATTTCCACTTGTACAAAGTGTATAAATAAAATTGTAGAATGTACGCATAGTGAAATGTCCATCATAAAAATCTTTCGGCAGTGTACTGATAAATTAAGAACTAATGAACATTAGCAATAAAGCAACTTAATTGACCCAGAAAGAATGT
Source organism: Hanleya hanleyi (assembly GCA_036873755.1). Lineage (NCBI taxonomy): Eukaryota > Metazoa > Mollusca > Polyplacophora > Lepidopleurida > Hanleyidae > Hanleya > Hanleya hanleyi. The sequence goes on along the minus strand of JAVTVY010044487.1, from coordinate 3,470 downwards.
GTGTTTTACAAAGAAAAAGAAAGTGATCATGTATCAGTAATATATCATCAGCTTGTGTAGAAGCATCGTTTGATCTGCATCATGTGCATGGTTATTGCCTGTTAGATGGCATTGGTTATGTCCTTGTTGTATAATGTTTGGTAAGGTTTTTGATGTGCATGCTTTATCTTAATCATACAGATTCCACTTGTGCGAGGTCTGATCAAATGGGTATGCGACAGTTCAGATGATTTCACTGCCTAGCATGAATTCTGTTTGATACTAAAAACCATATGTGTTCAACTAATCTATTGCAGCAATTTGGTCTAGTATAACATATACTAGAAACTTTGGGTCTGATAGAGATGAGATATGGGTGTGTTTGGGGGTGGAGTGGGGATTAGCTCAGAAACATAGGTGCCATATATTGGGGATGGGTTCCATATCACAATCAGGGGTATAACTCATCTAATTATAAACAAGGCTTCAATATAGCCCAAACGAAACATCGTCTCTCCGTTTGTGTCCTCTAACAAATAAAAAATGATTTTTAATGATTTCCAGATTTTGGGGTCACATTGATCTTGACCATGACCTAATTGTTGGTATGCGACATATCTTCTCCCCTAATATATCTGCTGACACGAATATAATTGATTTTGAATGATTTCATGATTTTGGGTCACAGTGACCTTGACCTTTGACCTGTACATTGGGAGTTTCATTTACAAAAAAAAGGACACATTACATAGTCTGAATTATTCTAACTCTCAAAAGGGACACGTATTCCAGCAAGAGCCATATTTCAGTCATATTTTAAATTTCTAGCACAACAATTATCAATAATTCTTTCGTTTGGCAATTCAGTGCCCATTGACCATTTGACCTCTGGGTGTTTCTTCCCACGTGATGTTGCAGACTTTCCAATGTGCAACCTTGAACTGCATGTCACAAAATGAAGGTTTCTTGTTTACACAGATTAAGATTTTCAACTAGTTCTTGATGTTCAGGCTTAGTGACCTTGACCTTTTGACCTTTATTTTGGTACTACAATCTCCCCCAAATGTATCTACAGACACAAACATGGATTTTTTTTATGATTTTCAAATTTTGGGTCACAATGACCTTCAAATGGCATTGACTTCAATTTTGGTATATGTGACATCGTTTCACTCTAATGTATCCGTTGACACAAACAATTGTGTTTTTTCTGATCTTCTGAATGTGTCTTCACATTGACTTTGGACCTAATGCAACCTTAATTTTCATGTGTAACAAATCGTCTCCCTCTAAAATATCTGACAAAATGCTATTTTCAATTATTTCCTGCTTTTTGGGTCACAGCGACCTTCATCAAGCTGACTATACCGTGAGTCATTGTGATATTCGATATTGAATATCACAATGACTTCACTTTTCGGAGTTACTTTCATACTAGTTTATATGAAACTAATCTGTGGGACATCTGGATACCGTTAATGCCGCATTAAAAATGGTTCACCTCAATGGTTTGTAACAAGGTGTTAAAAGGGAATTTTGTGAATGCAATGAAGTGCACATGGGTGCTGAGGTGGATTTCCTGAATTGAATTCCGCCCCCCTTCTGTAGCTACTCAATTTTGTTTTTGCAATTTTCAATGATTTCCTGATTTTCAGGCCACTTTGATCTCTGACCTTGACATCAATTTTGGTGTACACCACATATCGATTCCACCTAGTACATGTATATCCTCTCACAAAAAACCCGAAAACCGTCATGGATAAGAATGGACATGAATGGAAGGACAGACAGACTGATATTGCCACCTTTTGGATAGGTATAAAGTAGGAAAGTTTGTCCAAACGCTCTGAACCCCACGTTCGCTATGGGCCTGTGTGTGATGCACATGAACTACCTTGTATTGGATGGATCATCTGATCACTTGTTACATTGATTTGCATGAACTACCATATAATTTCTTGTGCATAACCATGTTTAATGGTGTGATTACCTGTGTATTGTTAACCATGTTACTGATAACATGCCATGACTTCATTATGTTCGTACTAATTCATTTACGTTGGGGTATGATTTGCATTGATATATTGTCAGCAAATTGTTTTGTAAATTCTGTTTCATCTGTAGAACTTCTGCAATTGGACTATTTGAGACCAACATATTGTCATTGATTTGCAACATTCCCAAAGAATATGACTTGCTCATAGTTTGAACAGTGATGTTATTGTGACTACAACAATTTATCATGATTAGTGCCTATACCAGGTTCTTGCCTCAGTTCTTCTCCAAAATATATGATACAGACCTATAGTTAACAGAATGGGTGGATGGTTGTTGAGAGAGGGCACTGGAGTTATAAATTCTTGGTGTAGCCTATGAGTGACCAATTATGAAGTTCAGTTTTGAGGGATGGTTCGAACATTCCCATTACATCTGCACCCTGTAAAACTGTCTTCCATATAATTTACCATGTGACTTCACTGGCATGAATTGCATATTACCCACTGCAACCAATGGACGAGTTGTGTTGAGAATATAATACCAACAAGAACTCCACCAGACTGTGGTATGGTGCTTGGAAACAACAAAATATTGTTCAGGATGACTGGACAAAAGCAGGGCAGGATATACTGGCCAGATAATTTAAATCCCATGTTCTAGCTATTGTCAAATGGCTGCAGTGGGTAGTAGGCCTACTAGTTAAGTTATGTCGGTAGCATGTCCTGCAGTATTTTACCTGAAATATACCTGTAGTTTTTTAGCTCGCCGTATACGAAGTAGGCGAGGTATTGGGAGAGAGAGGGGGAAAGTGGCGGTGTTGGTGTTGGTGTCGGTGTTGGTGTCCGGTTAGACTTTTATGTTTAGGCTGGACTTAGAAAGTTTTCTGGGTTAATCTTTTCTGTTTAGGCTGGACTTTAGAATAATTTTGACTTCTTATTAGGCATGAGATGCAGTGTACATTGTATACACAGTCATACATACCAAATCACATACAGTATATTCCTTTATAGTATTTACTAATAGTTTTTGACATTATTTTATTTCAGAAGTACAATATCAAAATAACTGGCGGGGGAATCCCGCAGTACCGAACCCCTGTTAGTTTTTAATTTCGTGTCACCTTAAATGAAGGACGGCATTTCCAAAAATTTTATCAAATTCTCGTTGACCCTGAAGCTTTTGTACAACCATATCTGTGTCCACACATTTAACTTACAAAATTAATTAAAAGTGAGTTTGAATCAGTTTGTGAGCTCAGTCTTTACCTGTGGACATTATTATGGAGCATTACACTATGATTGGACACAGTTGTCATTGCGTTCTTTTATTTGCATACAAATGTGAAGGTTTACCACAGTGCAAGTGTCCCATTGCCTGTTGGAAATGATAGATTTAGTCCTACTATTGCACTGTTATTAGCTTTGTTTGTTCACATATCATCACACAAAGTTACACCAAGAACGTGCTCAAAATTGCACACCTATTGTTCCTAA
>JAVTVY010044486.1:0-21206 GCA_036873755.1 Hanleya hanleyi | reverse complement strand
TCATCGCAGGACCGATGGGCTCCGGCAAAACGCACTTCGTCAGGGAGCTCCTCGAACACGCCGACAGCATGATCACTCCAGCCATTGCCCGAGTCGTGTGGTGTTACGGAGAATGGCAGGCAGCGTATGCAGCAATGCCCCACATCACGTTCGTGGAAGGCCTACCTAACCTGGCCGATTTGGAACCCGACACCTTGGTGGTTCTGGATGATCTCATGGCGGAGACGGATGCGCGGGTCACCCAACTCTTTACCAAAGGCAGCCATCATCGACGGTTCAGCATCATCTACATTGTGCAGAATCTGTTCAGTAAAAACAAAGAACATCGGAATATCAGCTTAAATGGCCACTACCTGGTGGTCTTCAAAAACCCGAGAGATACCACTCAACTGCTGCACCTGGCGAGACAGATATATCCCGGCCGCACACCGTTTGCGTTGGAAGCCTTTAAAGATGCCACAACCCTCAGCACGGGTATATGCTCTTCGACCTCAAGCAAGCCACCCCCGACCACCTTCGACTACGGACCGGCATCTTTCCCGGAGACACCCACCACGTGTACATGCAAAAATAATGTAAACACACCCACAGTGGCGCCTCCAGCTGGGGTTTGTGTGTTTGATGATGGGAATAATAAAAAGAATGAATACCACAGCAGGGTTGACTTTGTCTGTGAGGTGGATAAAAAGGGCAGAGTTGTGGGTTCTAGCATTAGTTGTACAGGATGTCTGCGCGAGTACGGAAGCACGCTCCCACGCTCCGTGTATTGAAGACGGCCCCACCCGAGTTAGTCCGAACCATTGTACGCGGTGCGGACCCTGACCTTGTACGCTGTCTGTGCGAGATCGGGTACAACCTGTTAAAAGGCAACGTACCACTGACTCCGGCTCAGAAGACCAAGTTGGCCAAGCATAAGACAGGTCTCCGAACCCTAGTCCACAAGCGGGTCCCTCAAACACAAAAGAAAAAGGTGTTACAGAAAGGCGGCTTTCTCGGGGCCATCTTAGCACCGTTGGCCGCTTCCGTGTTGGGTCCAGTATTGGGTGGACTCTTCGGCCGACAATGAACCACACGAAAAAATGGTCCTCGTCGAACCTCGGTTGCTTCAAAACCTTCAATCGCCCTACCCTGTCCCACCTACGGTGAAGACCATAAACAGCCTCGATGGAGAGATGCAACAGATCTTACAGAGACCGGGGTTAAGCGACAGTGAGAAAGTACAACGGTACAATGAGACGCTTCAACGGTACATGACGTTCATGGACCAATACAAAACCCTGTCTACCCCAGCAACAGCACCACCACCACCACCACCACCACCACCACCACGTGACAGACCGCTGACCTCAGCACCGCTCCAACAGCCGGGTGAGGTAGCCCCCACAGCCCCACAGTGGGTGGAAGACGAAGTGCTGAAGAGTGTACCTGCCTCGTTCAAGAAACAAGCTGGCCTGGTATTACAACGGATGAAACAGAATCCTAACATGACTTGGAATGATAAAGGCGAACTCCTGGTACAGAATCAGGTGGTCCCCGGCACCCACATGACGGATTTAGTGAATGATCTGATGCGTCAACGCAGATCGCACACCGATCCTCGAGGATGGGAGGTCTTCGCTCAAGGCTTGAAAGACATGCATGTACCACAGGAATTGGTGGGGAACCCCCACCGCTGGGCCTTTATGCAGCAAACCCAGCAATCGCCGAGTCGTGCACCACGACTCTCACCACAACCTTCTTGGGAATCCGACTGGGAACCGGAGTCACCCCCCAAAACTCCACCACCATCACAACGGGCACCTTCTTTTCAGACCTTTAAAAAACCACCCTCGATCAGGACACCCCACATCTCCAGAGCCGTGACACGTAGCAAGTCAACGCGACGAACACGACGCCGCACACAACCGCCCAAGGCCTGGAAGACCTATTAAAACCAACAGCAGCAGCAGGACAGCTCAGTCGCCATGTTTTACCTGACCCTACCCAGTAACAGTTCGCTGGATGTGTTTCCTGACAACACCGTGGCCAAGTACGTCACCCAGTTACCACAACCGTTACATTTACCTGGCCGGTGGGAATGTGCCCTCGTGGATATCCAATACCCTTACTCGTGGTACAACGTGCGAGCCAATGAAGTGTGGTACGAGGTCACCTACGAAGGCAAAAACACCCGGCTCACCCTGCCCGAAGGCCAATACGATACTCCCAAGGAGTTCATCGGTGGGCTGTCAAGACTGATGCATGATAAGGCGCTACGGGGGGTGACGGATAGTGCAACACGCACGATAGCCTTGCGCTTCAAGAAAAACGTGTTCTTCGATGTCAACGTACACAACGACAAGGCACAGCTTACCGTCACCGATACCGTGAATGTGAAACTCAGTCCTACACTACAGCAAATGCTGGGTTTCGATCTACAGACGTTCGCTGGTCCCAACCAACACCATGGCGAGATGCCGATGGATATGAAGTCGGGTATGTACGGACTCTACGTCTACTCGGACGTGGTGGACAACCACATCGTGGGCGATATCAACACACCTCTGTTACGGGTGGTCCCCATTAAAAAGACGTATGGAGGTCAAGTCACCCACAGTTTCAACCATATCATGTACCTGCCCGTACGACATACCGACATCAACACGATCACGGTGGATATAAGAGATGACACGGGACGAGCGGTGGCATTCGAACGAGGAAAAGTGGTGCTGACACTTCATTTTCGACAAGCACGTGCTCCCCACTTTGCATAATGAAAGTACCTTACGAGTGCGATGCACGCAGCTATGCCGACTATTATGCCCAACAGGCCGGGGGTGGCTTTCCGGTCTTTAGCGGTGCACGCATGCAACGAGGACATGGACTGGGAACATACTCGGCAGCATTGTGAAAACGTTCCTGCCCTTGGTGACGCGTGGGGTGAAAGCAATCGGCAAACAAGCGGTACGCAGTGGACTGCAAGTGGCCGGTGATGTCTTGGGGGGTACGGCACCCCGACAAGCCTTGAAACGACGGGCCAAAGAAGCGGGAGGCGTCTTGGTGGCCAAAGCACAACGCACCGTAGGGAATAAAAGAGCTGCCCCACCGAGATCACGCACCAGTCGACGACCGACCCAGCGACGACGCACATCCAAGAAGACCCGGGATATCTTTTCTTAAAACATGGCCTTAATCCACGCCGAGTCCTGCCCCTCCACCAACAGTGAATTTGATTTGTGGACCGTGCCGCCCACACAAACCAGTGTCGAACAAGGATTATGGGTGGAGCATCTCCCGCTCTCCAGCATCAACGAAACCGGGCCCATCGAGTTCACCATCAGTAATGCGGATACGGCCTATGTGGATTTAGCCCATACCTACTTGTATGTGAAAGCCAAGGTGGTCAATGGAGCTGGCACCAGAATCGCTGACCAAGCAACGGTGGGCCCGACGAATCTCTGGCTGCACTCGATGTTTCAGCAGGTGGATATTTTTCTCAGCGACAAACTCATCAGTGACTCCACCAACACGTACCCCTATCGAGCCTACATCGAGACACTGTTGTCGTATGGCCGAGAGGCTAAAAATCTCAGCTGACAACCGCTTTATTCTACAGGGACACGGCCGAGCACATGGACACGGCGGACAATGGGGGATATAACAAACGGAAGGCTTTCACTGCGAACAGTGCCTCGGTGGATATGATGGGTCGACTGCATGCAGACATGTTCATGCAAGACCGGTACCTCTTGAACAAGATCCCCATCAAAATCCGACTGATACGGGCGCCTCCGACCTTCGCCTTGATGGCCACTAACGTAGAGGGGCATGCAGCGGACTATAAGATTGTCATCCAAGACGCAGTCCTGTATGTCCGAAAAGTGAAACCGAATCCAGCCGTTCAATTGGGGCACATGAAAGCCTTGGAAACAAAACCAGCCCAGTACCCTATCCGACGTGTGCAAACCAAAGTGTTCTCTGTGCCTGCTGGAAATATGGGCGCCAACAAAGAAAACCTGTTCCTGGGGGAACTACCCAAGCGATTGATCCTGGCCTGTGTGGAAAATACCAGTTTCAGCGGAGCCTACCCAGAGAATCCGTTTGACTTTAAACATTTCGGCATCAATTTTGTGGCCCTGCATGTGGATGGACAACAGGTGCCAGCCACGGCCTTAACCCCGAACTTTGGGCGGAGGAATTTCATTCGAGCCTATCAGAGCCTGTTTACAGCCACCGGTCAAATCAACCAGGACGAAGGGAATATGATCAGTCGGGAGGACTACGCGAACGGATACACGTTGTTCTGTTTCGATCTGACCCCCACCTTAGAGAACGACCATCAGCTGGCCCTGACCAAGCAAGGCAATTTACGGTTGGAAATCCACTTTGCACGAGCCCTGGCGACCACCGTCAATGTGATCTGCTACGCCGAGTTTGACAACATCATTCAAGTGGACAAGGCGCGCAACGTCCTGTGTGACTTCTCCACCTAACATGGATACAGACCAGATAACCACCGTGCTGGAGAATGACCCAGAGACACGTAGGGTCTTTCAAGGGGTGTTCGCCCGAGATGTGTTTCCATTAGACCGTATGTATCCGGCTGCTTACGTTCTCAACACGGACCCGATGGATCGACCCGGTGAACACTGGGTGGCCGTGTACTTGACAGAACAGCAGGGGGAATACTTTGACCCGTACGGTCTGCCACCCCTCCATCCCGATTTAACAGACTTCATGGATCAAGGCACAGAGACGTGGTGTTGGAACAGTCAAACGTTGCAAAGCCTGACCAGTGGCGTGTGCGGACAATATTGCTTGTTTTACCTGTACCATCGATGCCGGGGAAGACCCTTATCTACTATCGTACAGATGTTTGACGAGTACCCCCAGGCCGAGGACCGCGATGTACTCGTCTATGACTGGGCCGCCCATCATTTCAATGTACAAGCCCCGTTCTGGGCTTAAGTTAATGACAAGCCCCTTGTTCTGGGCTTAAGTTAATGACAAGCCCCTTGTTCTGGGCTTAAGTTTACAAGCCCCTTGTTCTGGGCTTCAATGTACAAGCCCCTTGTTCTGGGCTTCAGTTAATTACAAGCCCCTTGTTCTGGGCTTGAGTTTTCACGTGGTTGTTCTCACGTTGTTGTTGTTCACTGAATAAAAAAAATGAGATCTCACCAAAAAACCCTGTCTTGTGTGTTTTATTCCTAATGCATCAATGCCCAATGTGGAGATTCAGTCAAACTGAAATCAGTGGTGTAGGATGGGGTCAAAATGTAACCCATCAAGTTTAGAAGGCAAGAGCACTATAGTAAAAAATAGAGAGCCAATGAAATCAGCCTACAGACCAAGTACGTGTCTTTGGTCTAGGTTTGGAGCGGGCATTTCATTGAGGTACGTGTATACGGTGAGTGAAGAGACTCGTCCAACACGTATAGATTATGACTATAAGTTCTATGAGCATAATGCATGAAAGTGGCTTTGAACACCGTATTAGTCAATCAGTGGCCTAGAATGGAGCCAAAGGTAACCCATCCATGTCCAGAAAAACATTACCCGGGTGTACAAGAACCCAGATGTAGGCGCGGACGTCAGCGAAAGCACACCGTGAATACCCCAATTCGATTGGCTGATTGTTCGATCGCTGATTGGTTCTTTTTCTCGACCGCTGATTGGCTCTTTTTCTCGACCGCTGATTGGTCCAAATGGAACTGCCCATCTTTCCCAGGTTCATCTAGAATCCCCCCTTTTTTTCTTTTTTTTTGTGCTCAAGCTCTGACTATAGCGATGCCGCAACATTGTCTCATTGGACATTGGACCGTCTGACCTGGAGGTGACCCTTTGACCTTTTGACCCGCGTCCGCGTCTAAATCCCCCCCTTCCCCCAAGTACAAAAGTCTCAAAAAGCCCAACCATATAGGGGTGAAGAACCATCCAATTTATATACATTTTATCGCTAACAATAAGAGGCTGAATAAAATGAAACACCGTAAATGATTCAAGTTTATTGAAATTATGGAATAAAACATGAAGGTTTCCGTAGACAGAAAGTACGCGCATTACATCACCGTGATCATATTTAATGTCAGTTCTGACAGGCGTATCCCATATCTAATTTCAGACAGTAAATTAAAGTTTAAACAAAAATTCAGAATAATCACTCGGACTTCATGTTGTTGACGGCTCTATATTTTGATTTAAGTTTAAGGTGTGTATACTTTGAATTTCAACACAGACTCACTGTTCCAATATGCATGTTTCACCAAAATCGGGGAAATGAAATGCAAGATTCAAATTGACTTGACACTTATGAGTTACCATCCCCCAGATTTTGGTGAAACTTGCACATTGGAACAGTGAGTCTGTGTTGAAACTCAAAGTATACACACCTTAAGCTTAAATCAAGCATTGGAAAGTGCATACAAAGTTTGAAATATATGTATTAAGGCAGTGGACCTAGATATGGACTTAGATATGATTTCAACAGACCACCATAGAATAATACCAGGCTTTATTTGCAGTTTACTCTGTGTAATTACAATAAATATTTTCCGACACTGTTCGCAATAGTCTTTCATTTGATGGAAACTTTACTTGAGGGTTTACGATCACTTTACGGTTGACTTAAGATTACGTGCGTTATTAAAGAACCACATGCGCTTTTATTTACTGTACATATTTACAACATATAAATTTCTAAAGTTATCTGGTACAAAGGTGATGAAATGCTGGCGTCAAATCTTTAGTCTGATCCAAGGGTAACCTTGCCAGTTTTGCACTAGAAGATCATGTTATCTTTCCTCTGGCTAACCATTTACAGCGTTTTCTTCCAACACCATGTTTGACCAAATGGGCACCACAGCTTAAAATTGTTTGGTGCTAATGCTGTCTTTGGATTATGGACGAGAAAATTCTTTAAAAGACGACGGCTTAATATTGAATGAAGGATTAGACAAAAGTCATAACGTATGAATAACATTGGAATCTACAGGATATTGAACCAATTAGATCATCAACATCGACAACAAACTATAAATAATTAAATAGTAGATTGATAGGATTCCTTTCCGAACCACGTCCTGTATGTCGAGGTCCACTGTTCCGATATTGAAATCCACTCATTATACCAACTGGGTGATCAGCTTCATCGACAATATTGCAAAGTCACAGACAGCCGAAATGGCATTAAATATTTACATATGTGACGGGTAGGAATTGTACTATTAAATGTCATTCATTTTAGTCATATTCATTGTTAGGAGTAATTATAATAGATTTGTCTATGCAGGGCATTTGGCCGTAGGCCGGTAAGTGGAGTCGACCCCTTAAGCGAACAGCTGTTGCGTTGCCATGAGCAACGACACGTACACATTTGTCGGCTGCAGAACGCGTGGTTTGAGTAACGTGTTCACTAATTTTGTGCAGGTTTCACCAGAAAAACGGAGGTATGTTGTCTTAGTATTCGTACAAATTTGCTGCAAGGATATTCCTCATACATGTACAATATAAATGATCGCGTTTTTGGTGTGAATCTGATGGGAAATTTGGTGTTATTTCCAGTGTCTGGTGCTCCCATTCCAATGGATCCAACGTAGTCAATTGGTCGATGAGTGGCTCCAGAGAAATCGCATCCGTGATGGTGAATAGCTGGTCAAACACATACGAATTATTACTGGGATAGAAATACCGCAGCTGGTCCGTCTTTTTGTGCCGTAAGATATACCCAAATGTCACATTCAATTTGAAGGCAGTGACCTGATCTGTAAAAATGTTCTCGGCGTAAGTAGGAAGATACGTGAGGTCCTCCAACCGAAAATTATACAAGTCCAATAGACGACGGTCACGGTGGAAACAATGGCGTATGGTAGCCCAGTGACGTTGATAAATGTCCCTGACACGCTCATCTTCAGGCAAGACTTCAACCGGAGGTACTGCTGGGTCAAAGGGAAAATCTTCTCCACGTCTCATGCTTTTCGTCTCATACAAGCGGATAGGCAGAGAGACAGGCAGGCTGGTCAGGTAAGTCAGATTGCAATGAATACACCCCTTTCCCTAAAAATCGACTCCTCTTATACGTTTTTTCACGTGGATTCAAAATGGAGGATACTCAACTCCCAGCCCGGGTGAGTGGGTGGGTTCAAAATGGCGGACTTTAATACTCACCGGTGCACTGATTGACCCGGGTGAGTGGGTGGGTTCAAAATGGCCGCCATTTTGAAACACACCACCCACAACACACACAAACAAGCCGCCATTTTGAAACACACCACCCATAACACACACAAACAAGCCGCCCTTTTGAAACACACCACCCATAACACACACAAACAAGCCGCCATTTTGAAAAAACCCAGAGACCTCATTTGCATATTTTCAGTAACAACAGACCGCCATTTTGAAACACACCACCCACAACACACACAAACAAGCCGCCATTTTGAAAATATGCAAATGAGGGCCGGGAATGGGGCAGGTGAAATTGTCCACCATTTTGAAACACACCACCCATAACACACAACTACAAGCCGCCATTTTGAAACACACCACCCATAACACACACAAACAAGCCGCCATTTTGAAACACACCACCCATAACACACACAAACAAGCCGCCATTTTGAAAACCCACACACCTCATTTGCATAAACTCATTTGCATAAACTCACGCATGCGCACCCCCTCAATACCGCCTCAATACCGCCCCAATTTTTTTTCTGCGCATGCGCAGTGAGGCGCTATCTACTCTACTTGCGGGCTACCTACTACTAGCCTCAATATGACGCCAATAACATTCACGGAAAGTCAGAAGGATTCAGCTCTCTTGTTCTTTCCGTTCCAGAGTAGCGACAAAAAGCATGATGCCTCACCCGGGGCAGATATACGGTTAGGTATGCGAAACAGACAGAGTTCAAATGACAACCACCTTCATAATGTTACAAGCACGCCCACCTGCAAGTTGCCTTTGGATGTGTGGGGCATTTCGGAATCGTACAGGGGTCGATAAAACAGTAGACTATGGACGTTCCATCAGGACATGGGCCTGTTGGCAGACGGGCTGAAAAGAGAGAGTAGATCACCTATAACGATTAGATGGTACCCCAGCTATAATCTGATATCATTCAGAGGTACGGCTTTAGCGTTGGACACACCGATTCTCGTCAGATCACCGTTAAGCAGTTAAGCAACGTTACGCTCGGTCAATACTTGGATGGGTGACCAGGTGTTGTACTCGCTGGGCTGATCAGTGTCCAGGATAATAGGAACTGTGAGCACTCTCGTGTTCTGGCACATGTAGGCACCGTCGTGATATGACTGAAACAAGGTTGAAAACGACGTTAAACCCTATTACCCACTCACGCATTCATAGGGCAATTATTACAGTGGATGGGGCGGGGCAGACGCACATAGTAAGTGACTATTTAGGCTTCTGTGTACGGGCTTGCAAAACGAATCCATACCCCAACTCCATCCACACCAAACTCCATCCCTACACGACTCCAGTATTTCGCGAACGGACGTGACATAGATCTCAAACAAAATCAATTGTTAACCATAACAGACATGAAAGGATGGAGTGGTTCTGCAAGGTTTACTTTCTTAATCAGTGTGACTCCCGTGCAAGATAAACGAATTTCAAAAGAATTCGCTCGTCCAGTCGGACGGCTACGTTGATGGTTGCTTTTCATTTACCTCCGTAATCCAAGATGGCCGCCACCAACCATCTTGAATTTCAGCAGTGGGTTCTTAACAGATTTCGTATCCGAACTATTGAACTGATCGACTTCAAACTTGCAGAGTGTCTTAACATCGATGAGAGGACGGTTGGAATTGCTTTCCGTTTACCTGCCTAATCCAGGATGGCCGCCTTCAGCCATCTTGGTTTTCAGCAGTGGTTTCTTACAGACTTCTTCTCCGACCAATAACTCGAGAACTATTGAACCGATCAGCTTCAAACTAAGAGAGTGTCTCGACGTCGGTGAGAGAACGGTTTGGATTGCTTTTCAGTTACCTGCATAATCCAAGATGGCCACCATCAGCCGTCTCGCATTGGCAGCAGTTGTGTTTGTACAGATTTCTTCTCCGACCACACAGAATGAAAAATCCTTAAAAATTTAAGGAATATTCCCCGACTCCTCAACATAACTAAGGAATATTCCTTCCCGTAACATGCTGCGGAATATTCCTTATTAGTCGGGTGTAATAGTCAGGGAATATTCCTTAAATCTTAAGGGTTTTTTTCCAGTGTGCAATAACTCGAGAACTATTGAACCGATCAACTTCAAACTTGGAGAGTGTCTTGACTTCGGTGAGAAGACGATTGAGATTGCTTTTAAGTTACATGTGTAATCTAAGATGGTCACCATCAGCCATCTTGGATTTCAGCAGTTGGATCTTTACACATTTCTTGTACGAATAACTCGAGAACTATTCAACCGATCGACTTCAAACTTGGGAGAGTTGGGATGGCTTTTCGGTTACCTGCGGTTACCATGGCAATGGGCAGCCATCTTGAATTTTAAGCGCTTGGATCTTGCCCGAGCAATAAATGATCGACTTCAAACTTGGAGAGTGGCTTGACATTGTTGAGAGGGCGGTTAGGCTTTTTAGTTACCTGTGTGATCCAAGATGGCCGTCTTCAACCATCTTGGATTGTCAGCAGTTGGATCTTGACACATTTGTTGTTCAACCAATAACTCTATAACTTTTGAATCGATCGACTTCAAACTTGTTGAGAGTCTTGACATCGGTGAGAGAACAGTTGGTATTGATTTTCCGTTATATGTGTAATCCAAGATGGCTACCATCAGCCATCTTGCATTGTCGAATCTTTATACATTGTACATTTCTTGTTCGACCCAAAACTCGAAGTATTGAACCAATCGACTTCTGGTTTGGAGAGTGACATCTGTGACAGGACAGTTGGCATGCTTTTCAGTGGCTGCCAGCCATCTTGGATTTCAGCAGTTTGATCTTGTCCGGACATCAGCTCGAGATCAAATCCACCGATCGTCTTCAATTCAGACTTGGAGAGTGGCTCAACATTGATGAGAGGACAGTTGGGATTGCTTTTCAGTTATCTGCACAATCCAAGATAGTCACAGTCAGCCATCCTCAATTTTAAATCCTTGGATCTTGTCGGGACAATAGATCGAGAATAATTGAGCTGGTCAACTTAGTACTTCCAGCGAGAGGACGGTTGGGATTGCTCTCCATTTACCTGTGTAATCCAAGATGGCCGCCATCAGACATCTTGCATTGTCAGCAGTTGGATCGTTACACATTTCTTGTCCGACCAATATCTCGAGAACTATTGAACTGATCAACTTTATACTTGGAGAGTGAATTGGCACCATACAGTGAGAGGAGAGTTGTGATTGTTTTTCGGTTACCTGTGCAATCCAAGATGGCCGCCATCAGCCATCTCGCGTTGTCAGCAGTTGGTTCTTTACACATTTCTTTTCTGACCAATATTTCGAGGATAGTGTCTTTACATCTGTGAGAGGACATTTGGGATTGCTTTTCAGTTAGCTGTGTAATACAAGATAACTGCCAGCTGTCTTGGATTTTCAGTGGTTGGATCTTGTCCCCACAATAACTCGAAAAATATTGAACTGCATCGACTTGTGTGATGCATGGCTCATCAGACAGATCTCCATTGATGTAAGTGCAGTAGAGCAGTCGAACCTTTTTAAAGATTTTTTTCCGGCACAAGGATACATTTATCCCTTTGTCTCGGTAAAAAATCTTTAAAAATCATTCGGACGTTTTACTCCACAGGCGCGAGATGGTTCTAAGCTTTGGGGTGAATTTGGTATATGTGGGGCGTCCAATATGGGGGGTGCTACGGAACGCTTTCATTGTGTACTTACCCAGGGTATGATTTTGACTCGGAAAGTAGCAGAGAAAACACATTTTCACATACGTGCGTACTCGGGTGGGCGTAGGGACTTTGGACGATATATGGGCAACCATCGGTCCAATTGTAGGGATTCTAGTGAAGCGGTGACGTTAATATGTGACCGTATGTGCAGTTGGAGAGTAGTAGAGTTATGGCATTTGAGGTGTGTGCTGGGTATCTAGATTTGACCTTGAATGACCTCTATAGACCCCAAACCTCAATTCCGCTTCTTATTTTGCTGAGCCTCGAAGGGGACCTATCCCTCTTGTATAAATACATTGTATGAATAAAAAAACAAGAGCGTTCCATAGAACCCTCAACATTGGATTCTGTTGCTACTTTGCAACATCACGCATTTACGCACCTCCTGCTGTGTTTTATCTATCAGATTACATCAGTCACAGGACCTGTCTTCTCTTGAGTCACTCCAAGTCAACATGGATACACTCTGTGACTCATATCCTAGGATCAAAGTCAAAGGTCAACCCAAATCCCCTTCCATCGCCAATCCCCTTCCATCACCACAAATTCTAAGATATTTCACCTCTCCCTACTACTAATAGCAGTAAGTCACTGAATGTGTGTCTTTTGACGCTAACGATTGATTAATCTTATTCTTCAGTCTTATAAATTAAATCAGTGGTTATACTTCAAGATCAAAGTCTAGAATTAATAAACTGAAATTTACGAGGGGAAATAAATGAAAGAATATTATGTTTAATTATCCAAATACCTGTGGAGGGAATGTAATTGTTACGATACTCACCAGTTGCAAAGCAGAAGACACAAAGAGAGAGAATAATAAGAACCTTCATGGTGTTCCTATCGACAGAGCCAAAGACATTCAAGTGAGGAGTGGTACGCGAACTTTCCGTCCACGTTGACGACAATTGTTGTCCTCCAGTACGGCGCATGTTCACGATCGCTAGTCCATTAGGATATAAACCCTGCTACCAATTGTGTCACAAGCGTGTATGGTTGGTAGGTTATGACAAAATTTGCCGAACTGATTTACTCATTTTCGAATTTATGTACGCAAATATATTCAAAGTAATAATCACGTATAATCAGTCAGGACTGAAATGATAACCGACTTTCTGACGTATGCTATAGCAACAAACAGCCCCCCTCTAATATTGCTGGCGAGCAGATTTCATACGCCAGCATCCTTAGTAGAGAGGACCTAATGAATATATTTTTAGTTTCGAAATACGTCCATTTAACCCTATCCCCCAACCAAACTTTCTCCCCTATCTCCGGAACGAAAAAAAAAAAAAAAAAAATGAAAGCTGATTCTCCACGACATTTCAATATGTCATATTGGAGTCATTTTGAGCCCATTTGCATAAGCTCACGAGTAGAAGACCACGAGTAAATTCAAGAAGGCGGCCATGTGGGGGTAACAGAAAATTTATGTTTTCGTCCCTTTTCTTCAAAATTTCTGCTTTTCTTCTGAGAAAATTAGACACAATCTATTTTATTTCTCACGAGACTATTATTCACTAATGTATCATGTAGTATTTGCAAAGAAAACACATACATGAAATTAAAAAAAAAAAAAAAAAAATTAGACCGAAAAATCGATGAAAAAATGCCTGTTTTGAAGCTGAAATCTAGGAAAATTGGACAAAATCTATTTCCTTTCTCATGAGACTATTATTTATTAATTTATCATACAGTTTTTGCAAAGAAAACACATCAATAAAAAATTCGAAAAATCCGACGGAAAAATCGACGCCAAAAATGCCGGTTTTGAAGGTGACGTCACTGTGACGTCAACAAAGCGTCCATCTTGAATTTTTTTTTACATTTGCTGATTGAGCTTGACTCAAGGTTTTAGTGTGGTAAGTTTCAATCACCTAGCTCAAGGGGTAAGGAAAATTTTTAGAAGTTGGAATTACCTCGCAGACTCGGACACTGCGAGGGGTTGCTTAGGTGATAAACGCAAACAAGGTATGGTCTGAAATCAACGGCAACGAATTCCGGCAGTGTTAATCTCATCACTGCCGGGTAGTTTCTGAGAGTCTACATAAATCTGATTCGTGATTGATTGACATTTGAAGGGGATAACCATACCGTACTCCAACTAAGGCAACTGTTTGCCAGACGAGAGCGTCCAATAATATGAAGAATGTCTTTAATAATTAAGGTTCCTAACTTCGCTAGACTAGTTTACTTGGTAAATCCACCATGTTCAGAACTGACTGCCAGAATCAGGGGAGCTAATCCAGTTATAAATACCATAGACTTGTTTTGCGCGGCAATATGGTTTTTTTTTCAACAACTCATCATTCAATAAAAATAAAGTTCGCGTCTAACATCAAATATTTAACAGCGTTCTGTACGTATTTCATAAATGTATTAAACCAGACTACTGGACTGTAGAAGAGTCTACGCGATGGACAGCAGGGATTCTTCTCTGCGTTAGAAAATGAGATAATGTCACCGCAAATGTCAACTGTGAGATTACGGATTAATGCCCATATTTAGTTCGACATGTAGGCCATTCTCACAGATGCATGTACACCAAGACGTCTACCACGTGGCGTGAAGGTTCCAATTATATTTCATAGAAGGGACAAAGGTCGGCGAAATAACAGCTCAACATGCCTGTATAGCGCCAACTAATCGTATAGTATCAAAAGTAGTCCAGGAGGTTGCACCTACTAACAAATATTTAACTCAAGTAAAAGGAGGAGTTTGTCCCACACAAAGTTTGTGTGAATTTCACTCAACTTGAGTAATTTCGACTGATTGATTAATACACGAGCATTAACTCAAATTTGAGTGGGTTCATTTTCGACTCACACCGTGGTGAGTTTCACTCAAGTTTTCCATCGTGAGTCAATTAAAAACAATACTTAATTAGAGAGTGGGGCGAGTGAGTAGGGTTTCAACAATTCTTCGGTTATATTAAGACGGGACGGGGAGGGGTGGCGGTGCCTACTTGTGAAAGAGTAGTACTGATGCATGCCATTTTTACAGTGCTGTTTTAGTGAAGTATTATGCCGTACACAGATAGGAGTCACATTATACTGACACCGAGGGAACCAGTGCCTGTTCCATCCTCCAAATGCTGAGCGTCAGCGAGAAACCAAAAAAATTCATTGTTTCAAGTCTTTGGCGAGACTCTATTTGAGAAAATCTGTCAACTGACGAATTAACTGTTAGATGTGATACATTTCCCGGGTCAAATCAAATTCCGACAGAAGATTTGCCTGGGCCTCTTTACATCTGGATGTTGTTAGCCATTGCAACTGTCTATCCGAACAACTTGAACTATGTTATGACAGTTTGTCCCGACGAATTCAAAGTTTTTTTCTCTCCAGTTCGCTCGCTTTTTGTAACTAGTACATCAACTTAATTTGTCATTTTCAGTAAACTTGTCACTAAGAAATTTACTCTGTCGAGCTCTTGACCGGAACTCATGATTGACTGAAGATCCGGAGGTCAACTGACCTTTGACCTTAAAGGTGAAGGGAGGGGGGAGGTAAAGAGGTCTGAAATAGGATATTAAGCGAATCTAAAACCGTAAAAATGGCGACCCCCATGTACAAATGCTCCCCTCCCCCACCCTATATTGATCTATATCATGACGAACAACAGTCAATTCTGGTGCCAGTCACCTGACCGGAAGTGGTTTTTGACCAGCACATGTGCACAATACCGCATAACAAGATGCGCAAGGTCAAAGGTCATTCTCCATGACATGGTGTCCGATATTTTACATGGTGGACGTCAAATTTAAGGTTTTAAATGCGATTTGAACATGTCACGACAAGCCGACCGCACATTTGGCAGCACACGTCAGCATGACGTCGCAGGTCCATGTTTGGTGGCAAAGTCACACAGGACGTTGTGTGCCTTGTCCACTTGAATGCTGTGGTCAAACTCGGCGTAGCAGATCACATTGACGGTGCTCCGGAGGGCTCATGCAAAGTGGATTTCCAACCGTAAATTGTCTTGCTTGGTGAGGGCCAGCTGATGGTCGTTCTCTAAGGTGAGGGTCAGATCGAAACAGAACAACGTGTATCCGTTCGCGTAGTCCTCCCGACTGATCATATTCCCTTCGTCCTGGTTGATTTGACCGGTGGCTGTAAACAGGCTCTGATAGGCTCGAATGAAATTCGCGCCCAAAGTTCGGTGTTAAGGCCGTGGCTGAGACCTGTTGTCCATCCCCATGCACGGCCACAAAATTGATGCCGAAATGTTTAACGTCGCGTGCAAGATCTATGGCGCTACGTTTCGTAACTTGTGTCTAATTCGGCTTAACCCGGGGCTAGGGGCCGTATGAATCCATGTACTTCAAGATCCTCATGGTACTCATATGAACAGTCACAATCAAAGCGTGACTGAGATACATCATTCTTTAGATGACGACTTTACAACGAATATTATGGATTAAGAATACTGATCAGCGATACGGATTTGATATTTTCGGAACATCATGATGTCTTGCCGGCATCACTGAAAACTGTTGACCGCTTCTCTCTTGCAGGAAACAAGCCTATGTTTATGTATACTATGATTGTCTTTTTGAATTTGGTGCTAATACTGTTATATCGAATATGGAATAGATCTTTGGATTATGGACGCGGATATTCTCTAATGGAAGACAGCTGGATTATGAATGACGGACTAGACGCTTGTAAAGTCAAACTGGTTCTCTGGGTAGGCTCCGCTCAAACTGGTATTTTCCACACAGGCCACGATCAGTCGCTTTCGTAGTTCCCCCAGGAACAGGTTTTCTTTGTCGGCGCTCACATTTCCAGCCGACACAGAGAACACTTTGGTTTGCATACGCCGGATAGGGTACTGGGCTGGTTTTGTTTCCAAGGCTTTGAGGTGTCCCAATTGAACGGCTGGATTCGGTTTCACTTTTCGGACGTACAGGACTGCGTCTTGGATGACAATCTTATGGTCAACAGCATTGCCCCTCTACGTTAGTGGCCATCAAGGCGAAGGTCGGAGGCGCCCGTATCAGTCGGATTTTGATGGGGATCTTGTTCAAGAGGTACCGGTCTTGCATGAACATGTCTGTGTGCAGTCGACCCATGAGATCCAGCGAGACGCCGTTCGCGGTGAAAGCCTTCCGTTTGTTATTTCTCGCATTGTCGTTCTCTACGCCCATGTGCTCGGCTGTGTCCTGGTAGAATAAAGCGGTTGTCAGCTGAGATTTTTTAGCCTCTCGTCCATACGACAACAGCGTATCGATGTAGGCTCGATAGGGGTACGTGTTGGTCGAGTCACTGATGGGTTTGTCGCTGAGAAATATATCCACCTGTTGAAACACAATAATAATAATAATAATAATAATAATAATAATAATAATGAACTTTATTTAAAGTTGATGGCCCGTTCAGCCAATAAGGCCGATCTTCCACAGGGTCGACAGAAAAATATACATATATACAAAGAAATACACAAACATGATATACAACAAAAATAATATAAAAATATATCAGACAAGAAGACATCGTTGATATTAATGACTAGTAACTGTATATATTAGATATTTGATATAAGATATTGATAATAATTCCTTTTAAAACCCAGTTTTCAGTGATAACGGAAGATCGTTCCACAGTTTAGCTCCGGAATACGACAAACTTTTTCGGAACAACTCGGTTCTAATTTTTGGAAGATAGAACTGGTGATTTGTTGAGGAACGTAATGTTCTTAAAGAAGAATATGTGTTTATTGTAAAAAGGTCACTTAAGTAACTCGGACATAAACTGTTAAAAATCTTGTACATTTGGATACCTTTGTGGTATAAAAGTCGATCCTTAAGTGGAAGCCATCCCAGTAAGGTAAAAATAGGCTGAGTGTGATCATATCGATCAGCACCGTGAACCAGACGCACTGCTTGTTTTTGTAATTTAAAAAGCTTTTCTTGGCTGTATTGGTCACAATTTCCCCAAACAATAGAACAATAGTCCATTGTGGGTAGAATATAATTTGTATAAAATGCTTTACGGGCACACAGTGGCAATAACTGGCGTATACGCCTGAACAAGGCCAGTTTTTGGGAGAGTTTGCCACAAATATACTCAATGTGAGTTCCCCATGATAAATGACAGTTCAGAAAAACACCTAAAAGCATTTCGTTTTCAGTTTTTGTTAAAATTTGATTATTTAGGATCAAGTCCATATTTGGTTTGGTCAAGTGAGCTCTTTTTTGATGGGACGTTATAACCATGACCTTGGTTTTTGCAGCATTTACTAACATGCGGTTTTCTCTGCGCCAAACCGACAGATTTATCATATCAGCAGATAAGATTTTTTCAAGTTCCTCGACGCTATTTCCGGTACTGTAGAGCGTAGAATCGTCTGCATACATGTCAATGTTATTTTGTAAATATAAAGGCAAATCATTAATGAAAATAAGAAAGAACAACGGTCCTAAAATGGACCCTTGAGGTACCCCACACGTGACAGATCTTACATTGCTAATTTTTCCACAGACATTTACAGTTTGTTTACGATTAAACAAATATGACTCAAAAAAGTTTAGTGTCTGTGTTGAACAACCATAGTAACCAAGTTTCTGGAGAAGTACTCTATGACTGACAAGGTCAAAAGCCTTGCGCAAGTCTATAAAGACAGAGAGTGCAGCCAGAGACTCGTCGGGCCCACCGTTGCTTGGTCGACGATTCTGGAGCCATCCCCATTGACGACCTCGGCTTTCACAGGTATGTATAGGCTAAATCCACATAGGCCGTATCCGCATTACTGATGGTGAACTCGATGGGTCCTGTTTCGTTGATCTGAAGAGCGGGAGATGCTCCATCCATAATCCTTGTTCGGCACTGGTCTGTGTAAGCGGGGCGGTCCACAAATCAAATTCACTGTTGGTGGATTAAGGACATGTTTAAGAAACGATATCCTGGGTCTTCGATGTGCGTCGTCGCTGTGTCGGTCGTCGACTGGTGCGTGGTCTCGGTGATGCAGGTCTTTTATTCCCTACGGTGCGTTGTGCTTTGGCCACCAAGACGCCTCCTGCTTCTTTGGCCTGCCGTTTCAAGGCTTCTTTGGGTGCCGTATCCCCCAAGGCATCACCGGCGACTTGCAGTCCACTGCGTACCGCTTGTTTGCCGATTGCTTTCACCCCACGCGTCACCAAGGGCAGGAACGTTTTGACGATGCTCCCGAGTATGTTTTCCAGCCCATGTCCTCGTTGCATGCGTGCACCGCTAAAGACCGGAAGGCCACCTCCGGCCTGCTGGGCATAATAGTCCATATAGCTGCGTGCATCGCACTTGTAAGGCACCTTCATTATACAAAATGAGGAGCACGTGTTTGTCGAAAATGAAGTGTCAGCACCACTTTTCCTCGTTCGAATGCCACCGGTCGTCCCGTGTCATCTCTTATATCCACCGTGATAGTGTTGATGTCGGTTTGTCGTACGGGTAGGTGGAGCATGTGGGTGAAACTGTAGGTAACTTGACCTCCATAAGTCTTTTTAATGGGGACCACCGGTAACAGAGGTGTGTTGATATCGCCCACGATGTGGTTGTCGACCACGTCCGAGTAGACGTAGAGTCCGTACATACCCGATTTCATATCCATCGGGATCTGACCATGGTCCTCGGATGGACCCGTGTAGGTCGAGTGAGTGAGACCCAGCATTTGCTGTAGGATAGGACTCAGTACGACACTCACTTTGGCGATGAGGATGATCTGTGCCTTGTCGTTGTGTGCGTTGTAATCGAAGTCCACGTGATTCTTGAAGGGAAAGATTTTGATGGGTTTTGAAACTTCGTGACCTCCCGTAGAGCTTTATAATGCAACGGTCTTGTCAGCCCCTGCATGAACTCCTTGGGAGTATCGTATTGGCCTTCGGGGAGGGTGAGTCGGGTGTCTTTGCCTTAGTAGGTCTCCTCGTACCACACTTCATTGGCTCGCACATTGTACCACGAGTAAGGGTATTGGATATCCACGAGGCCACATTCCCAGCGTCCAGGTAAATGCAACGGTTGCGGTAACTGGGTGACGTACTTGGCCAAGGTGTTGTCAGGAAACACATCCAGCGAACTGTTACTGGGTAGGGTGAGGTAAAACATGGCGACTGAGCTGTCCTGCTGCTGCTGTTGGTTTTAATAGGTGTTCCAGGCCTTGGGCGGTTATGTCCGGCGTCGTGTTCGTCGCGGTAACTTGCTACGTGTCACGGCTCTGGAGATGTGGGGTTTCTTGATCAAGGGTGGTTTTTTAAAGGCGTAAAAAGAAGGTGCCCGTCGTGGTGGTGTTTTGGGGGGTGCAGCCGGTTTCCACTCGGCTTCCCAGGATGGTAGTGGGCCACTCGGCGATTGTTGGGTCCGTTGCATCCAGGCCCAGCGCTGGGGATTTCCCACCAATTCCTGTGGTACATGCATGTCCTCCAAACCTTGAGCGAAGACCTCCCATCTTCGAGGATCCGTGTGCGACCTGCGTTGACGCATCAGGTTAATCACTAAATCCGTCATGTGGGTCCCGGGGACCACCTGATTCTGTACCAGTAGTTCGCATTTATCGTTCCAAGTCATGTTAGGATTCTGTTTCATCCGATGTAATACCAGGCCAGCTTGTTTCTTGAACGATGCAGGTACACTCGTCAGCACTTCGCCTTCCACCCACTGTGGGGATGTGGGTGGTACCCCTGGTAATGGCGGCTGTTGGAGCGGTGCTGAGGTCGGCGGTGTGTCGCGCGGTGGTGGTGGTGGTGCCGGGGTAGAGAGGGTTTTGTATTGGTCCATGAACGTCATGTATCGTTGAAGCGTCTCATTGTACCGTTGTACTTTCTCACTGTCGTTTAACCCCGGTCTTTGTAAGATCTGTTGCATCTCTTCATCAAGGGTGTTTATGGTCTTCACCGTAGGTGGAACAGGGAAGGGCGATTGCAGGTTTTGAAGGAACCGTGGTTCGACGAGGACCATTTTTTTCGTGTGGTTCATTGTCGGCCGAGGAGTCCACCCAATAGTGGACCCAACACGGAATGGGCGCTAAGATGGCCCCGAGAAAGCCGCCTTTCTGCAACACCTTTCTCTTTTGTGTGTGAGAGACTCGCTTCTGGACTAGGGTTCGGAGACCTGTTTTATGCTTGGTCAACTTGGAGTCAGTGGTACGTTTCCTTTTTACAGGTTGTACCCGATCTCGCACAGACAGCGTACAAGATCAGGGTCCGCTCCGCGTACAATGGTTCGGACCAACTCGGCTGCAGCCGTCTTCAATACACGGAGCGTCGGGGCGTGCTTCCGTACTCGCACGGACATCATGTACAACTAATGCTAGAACCCACAACTCTGTCCTTTTTATCTACCTCAGAGAATCCTGTTGCGGGTTACCTCCTCAA